>JACEEZ010010144.1:520000-545000 GCA_016584305.1 Chionoecetes opilio | reverse complement strand
GTTATCAAAACAGTTGTGGAGGAAGAAAATGTCATATAAACATCCTGACATAAGTCCTCGCATTCTGAAGGGCATTTTTACTTAACTTGCCTGGCGCATAAATTCCTCCCCCCTTTTTTTGGGGGGAGGAGGCATTACAATCAATCAATTTTACTTACTTCCTAGCAATGATCCGTCTCCCTTCAGGTTGCCCTCCACGCCCTTACTGCTGGCGCGCCTTAAATTCTGCCACACGCTCAACCGCAGCATCCCCGTCAGCAGCATGCGTCGCTCCTCGGGCCCGTAGAACCGCTTCTCCTCATCAAGCAGCAGTTCACCCTCGAAAAACTTGCTGAACCCGGCAGCGCCAAGTTCTTCGTGGAGGAGGGCGTACATGGGCACTCTCTTGGCCTCGAAGTGTTCCTTGAGGCTGGAGAGGGCCTTCGCCTCCTGAAGAAGGGTGAGTGTGTCATAAGACACTACTACTACTACTAAACTACTATACCACCATTACTACTAGGCTACTATAACTATACTACTTATATTATATTTATACTACTACTACCACCTCTCCAGTATCACTATTACTACTACTATTACTATTGCTACTACTACTACTGCTTCTACTACTATTACTATTACTACTACTACTACTACTTCTACTACTATTACTAAACTACTATATACCACCATTACTACTAGTACTACTAGGCTACTATAACTACTACTTATATTATATTTATACTACTACTACCACCTCTCCAGTATCACTATTACTACTACTACTACTACTTTTTTTTAACATATAAAGATACCTCCACCGCTTGTTTATTTGCGGATTCCATTAACTGAATGCCAGTAGCCCCAACTCTGATCGCTACTGACTGTGGCATCCAACTACCACTACCTAGCAGTGACAATAGAAGTAGTAGCATACTATAGTAGTAGTAGCAGTATTGGTTATGCTAATGCTAATAATAATAATGATAATATTGATTGCATGGATTGAATATTTCTGAGAGAGATGTAATTTTCTTTTTCTTGCTTTCTAAACCAAATTCGAGGTACCTTTTTAACCTTGACTATTATATACAACAGACAGAAGACAACAACAAGCCCCACACTCCAAGGAAGATAGAAGAACTCTTATATGTTCCTTGCCACACTCACCTCCCGACACAAGGATCATCCGGGCCTCCTCACCGCCATCACCACGGCCCCGCGCTCTCGCCACAGCTCGGCGCCTATCACCTTCTCCGAACTGTCAAGCCGCTTCAAGGGCGCGCTACTCAGCCAATCTGCAAACCACGAGCAAGGTTAGTGTGTGTGTGTGTGTGTGTGTGTGTGTGTTTCGCTCCCCGGGCGGAGCGAAAGATAGATGGGTGGTCTTTCTTAAATCCCTAACCCCTGTCCACCCAGCAGTTAATGGGTACCGGGTGCCAGCCGGGGGTTTGTAACCCCCCCCCCCCGGGGTGGTGGCTTCGGCCAACACTAATATGCAGCAGCGGTAGATCACTATGGCTCTGAGGCATTATCCTCTAAACAAAACAAACAAGAGAAACAAGAGTGTGAGAGAGAGAGAGAGAGAGAGAGAGAGAGAGAGAGAGAGAGAGAGAAGAGAGAGAGTGATGAGGAGAGAGAGAGAGAGGGTGTATTTGCGTGCAGGAGAGAGAGAGAGGGTGTATTTGCGTGCAGGGGAGAGAGAGAGAAGGGTGTATTTGCGTGCAGGAGAGAGAGAGAGAGGGTGTATTTACCTGCAGGAAAGAGAGATAAGATAAGATAAGATTTTCATCCTATCTAGACACTTTGCAAGTACCAACTACAAGGTTATTGACTATACAAAGCGCCGCCACGTCAGCACGAACTAGGCGGACTCGAACCGCTGACCGAATGCACAGGGACGCTGCACATTGCGAACTCACGTCTCTACCAACCTTGCCACCCTGACGGGCAGGAGAGAGAGAGGGTGTATTTGCGTGCAGGGGAGAGAGAGAGAAGGGTGTATTTGCGTGCAGGAGAGAGAGAGAGGGTGTATTTGCGTGCAGGAGAGAGAGGAGAGAGAGAGAGAGAGAGAGAGAGAGAGAGAGAGAGAGGAGAGAGAGAGAGAGAGAGGGTGTATTGCGTGCAGGAGAGAGAGAGAGAGAGAGAGAGAGAGAGAGAGAGAGAGAGGGGGAGAGAGAGAGAGAGAGAGAGAGAGAGAGAGAGAGAGAGAGAGAGAGAGAGGGGAGAGAGAGAGAGAGAGAGAGAGAGAGAGAGAGAGAGAGGAAGGGTGTATTTGCTTGCAGGAGAGAGAGAGAGGGTGTATTTGCGTGCAGGAGAGAGAGAGAGGGGGGGTGTATTTTCGTGCAGGAGAGAGAGAGGGTGTATTTGCGTGCAGAGAGAGAGAGAGAGAGAGAGAGAGAGAGAGAGAGAGAGAGAGAGAGAGAGAGAGAGAGAGAGAGAGGGTATGTTTGCGTCAGAGAGCTTAGCTCTCTGTTTGCGTGCAGGAGAGAGAGAGAGAGAGAGAGAGAGAGAGAGAGAGAGAGAGAGAGAGAGAGAGAGAGAGAGAGAGAGAGAGAGAGAGAGAGAGAGAGAGAGAGAGAGAGAACATGCATGTGTTTGCGTGCAGGAGTGTGTGAGAATCGCGTGTTTCTCATTTTTCTCTACTTTACCCTGACACTGATTAGTTTGCGTGCATGATTTTTTCTCGCCTTTTATAGTGTGATGAGTTTACGTTTAGCATTTATTTTCCTGTCGTTTTTGTTGGCGCGTGGGAATTCAAGGACGGCGTGTCGTTATTCATGGCGTGCGTGGCATCGCTTATGCAAACGGCGTGGTAATAGAATATTTCCTTGTTAAGACGTGACGTGATTAGCATATCATGTGCACGACCGATGTATATCCCGGAAGGCGCTAACATCACACACTTAACACTGGCACGCACATGCAGGAGAGAACACACTGCCTTCCTTTGTTATGAGACGCACACTATACCTTACTTTTTAGCTATGGGACGCACACTACCTTCCTTTTTTGCTATGGGACGCACACTACCTTCCTTTTTTGCTATGGGACGCACACTACCTTACTTTTTTGCTATGGGACGCACACTACCTTACTTTTTTGCTATGGGACGCACACTACCTTCCTTTTTTGCTATGGGACGCACACTACCTTACTTTTTTGCTAGGAGACGCACACTACCTTCCTTTTTTGCTAGGAGACGCACACTACCTTACTTTTTTGCTATGGGACGCACACTACCTTCCTTTTTTGCTAGGAGACGCACACTACCTTACTTTCTTGCTATGGGACGCACACTACCTTACTTTTTTGCTAGGAGACGCACACTACCTTACTTTCTTGCTATGGGACGCACACTACCTTACTTTTTTGCTAGGAGACGCACACTACCTTACTTTTTTGCTATGGGACGCACACTACCTTACTTTTTTGCTATGGGACGCACACTACCTTACTTTTTTGCTAGGAGACGCACACTACCTTACTTTTTTGCTAGGAGACGCACACTACCTTACTTTCTTGCTATGGGACGCACACTTTACCTTCCTTTATTGCTATGGGACGCGTGAGAGGAACCTGTGATTATCAGATTTAATTGTCAAAGAAGCGAGAAAGGAAAACGTGGAAGAAAAAACACGATTTTTTACTTATTCATCCACTATCCCAAGGAAGAAATGGATGAAAAAACACGAAATGTTACTTATTCATCCACTATTTCAAGTAAAAAGTGGAAGTAAAAACACGAAATTTTACTTACTCATCCACTATCCCAAGGAAGTGGATGAAAAAACACGAATTTTTACTGATTCATCCACTATCCCAAGGAAAATGTGGATGAAAAACATGAATTTTTACTTATTCCTCCACTATCCCAAGGAAATGATGGATGAAAAAACACGAAATATTACTTATTCCTCCACTATCCCGAGGAAGAAGTGGATGAAAAAACACGAAATATTACTTATTCATCCACTAAATCCCACTCATCCACCCAAGCACTCATCTACGCTCCACTCACCGAACCCTCTGACGGGCTTTCTACTTAGCCCGAGCTTTTCTCTTAAGGAAAGCAATAGGGAAAAAAAAAGAAAAAAAAATTCACACCCGGGCATCACTCACCCGTCGTGGCCCGCTGCGGCGAGGACATCCAGTAGAGCGGCCTGTTGCAGTAGGCCAGGAACCCCGTCAGGGCCCCCGTCAGGATCCACGGCCAGTTGCCCACCATGGCGGTCAGAGACATGCTGAGGCTCGCGGCTCGCTGTGGAGGACCAAATACACATCCTTAGATTAGATTTTATGATTAGATTTCACACACTTTAGATAAGCGCTAAGTGCCTTTGAGACCCAGAGCGTAATTTCTACTGTAATATGACAACCATTAGACGATTTTAACAGATACAGGCAATATGTAGCCTATAAGCAATATTGTATAGATATGACCTGTTTAGTATCCTTAACCACTAACTAATTTAATATATTCAGTTACTTTTCGTAATTTTATGGCTCGACAGCATACGATTTTATATAGCAAAGGAAAGATTTGGGTGTGAAGGGGTTTAAAAGTACACCGAGATGAAGTGGAATTAGAAATGGCAGATACTAATATAAAGATAAGAGGGTTTATAGAGGACATTCCTGACATGAGTGAAGCAATTGATACGGTTGGAGGATGTTTCTAGTGCATAGTAACGCGATGTAATGGTTGCTGGTTGGCTGTGAGTCATATGTCATGGGAACACTTGGGTGACTTGCACACTCACTCACTCGTCTACACCGGTTATGACTTTTCAAGGACAGGTGGCGATAAGGTTACGGAATCGTGCTCTGTTGCTAATGAAGAACACACACACACACACACCACACCACACACACACACACTAGAGTACCTTTATAAGATATTATAGAGGTACCCTAACACACACACACACACACACACACACTGTGACACACACACACACTTTACACCGCGCGATGGTCAGCAGGTTGATAGCGTGCTGGTCTCCCGTTATATGGGTAGGCGGTTCGAATCCTCGCGCTCCCGGGGATTTTTCACTGCCAAATTCGGGCGGTTACTGTCCCCCTTTAGCAAGGGGATGGGGTGTGTGTCGTGTGTGAGGTCCCAGCATTGCCCAAAGATCGATAATAATGATCTCCGAGCTCGCACTGGAGGGTGAAAACTGGCGATTGCGAGCCAGCTCGCGTGGACAAGACCATGGTTGAATAACATATAATTATACACACACACATACACACACAAACACAACACACACACACACGCACACAACACGCACACACACACACACACACACACACACACAAACACACCTCAGTATAGTGCCTGACGAAGCCTACATGACGCACACAAGCCCAAGAAGAAACCGCTATATAGTTATGCAACAATTACTGGGGTTGTTCGTTGTGACTTTTTGCATATCACCACAACCCCCACAACCAACCCGCACCTGTCCACGGGCTGATCCACACGGCAGCCCCGCACACGCACAGCCTCGCGACCTTGAGCGACGGTGCAGGAAAATTACCACGATGACAAAAAGAAAAAAAAGGGGGAGGGGTAAAGGGCACACAGATCCGCATAGCAATCTCAAAGCGTATCATTGAGAGCAAAATAGCGGGTTTGCAATATGCACGCACCATAATAAATCAAATGCGAGTTGCAATTTATGTACCCACACACACACACACACACACGCTGGCATATATCACACCATTCACTACAAGTTTACGTCACAGCGAAAAAAACCTCACTTGAGATACACGCACCGAAAGAGATGGCAAAAATAGTAAGCTTGAGAGTTGCAAATATCATACGCACACACACGCTGGCATATATCAGATACCATTCACTACAATTTTACGTCACAGCGAAAAAAAACCTCACTTGAGATAAACGCACCGAAAGAGATGGCAAAAATAGTAAGCTTGAGAGTTGCAAATATCTATACGCACACACACACGCTTGCAATACGCCTTACGCCTCAAATATCATTCACTACAATTTTACGTCACAGCTTGAAAAAAAAACTCACTTGAGAAAACCGCACCGAGAGAGATGGCAAAAATAGAAGCTTGAGAGTTGCAAATATCTATACGCACGCACACACACACACACGCTGGCATATATCACACCAATCAGCAATCACTACTACAATTTTACGTAACAGCGGGAAAAAAAACTCACTTGAGAAAACCGCACCGAGAGAGATGCCAAAAATAGTAAGCTTTGAGGAAAATCACAGTCGACGATTTCTATTATTCGACAGTATTACTATTTCCTTTCAGCCTTCCACCAGCTGGCGTCCGCACTGTTCGCGTGTTGAGGCTGGTCTGCCGCGGTCCGGATGCTGCTGCCCGTTATATACATACTACAGACACACTTGGGGAAATACTGCAGCTGGTTACATGTCATTTCCACATTCCGTCCCACTTTACGTTACAAAATTTCCAAAAACAACCGGATAGGATGTCACGTTCGCTAAGAAAAGATCCCACCTGGATTTGCGTTCTGATTTGCTTAAGTTTTTCATCGTCATTTTCATCTTCCTTTCGAATACATTTTGATGGTCTCCATAGGCCGAGCTAGGGATAACGTATTATTATTTACACGAACTTACAATAACAAATTCAATGCAGTGATTCATATGATTGGAAATAGAAAATGAAAGACAAAAAATCGCCAGTTTCAACATTGCTCACTGACCTCACCCCTAATGCTCACACACACACACACACACACACACACACACACACACACACACACACACACACACACACACACACACACAAACGGAATATGTACAGAGGGAATACGTGATAAGTGAAACATGTAATGGGAAAGGTTTTTGAACTCCATTATTGTTTGGATGATTTGATTGACTTTCAGGACAGAGAGAGAGAGAGAGAGAGAGAGAGAGAGAGAGAGAGAGAGAGAGAGAGAGAGAGAGAGAGAGAGAGAGAGAGAGAGAGAGAGAGAGAGAGAGAGAGAGAGAGAGAGAGAGAGAGAGAGAGAGAGATCCAGACGCACAGGCAGAAAGACTGAAAGACATACAAAGATATATAAACCCAGATAAACAGACAGACAGACAGACAGTCAGACACACAGACAGACAGACAGACAGACAGCCAGCCAGGCAGACAGACAGACACACAGCCAGCAGACAGACAGACAGACACCACAGAACCCCCAGCTTACGCCACAAAACTGATGAAGGGCAAAGTTAACACGTGCCCGGAACACACAGCGATGTCGAAATATTACGTACTACCCGAGGACTTACTGAGAACACCTTGCATGCAGCTCTTACTCCCTCATGTTCCTTGTGTTAACTTCCAGGATACAAAATCCCTCTATCCTCAATGCACTTCTTCCTATGCACACACTAACCCACGTAAACTAACATTCAAGCTAGTAAGTTGCAATCTAGTCACCATAGAATCCATACACTCTTTCTTGCGTTTTTCTTCTTTCTCTCCTTCCCCTTTTTTCTTACGTTCTTACCTCTCTCCCTTCCCTCTCTCCCTTTGTATGTCTGTTTGCTCTCTCTTCTCTCTCTCTCTCTCTCCTCTCTCTCTCTCTCTCTCTCTCCCCTCTCTCTCTCTCTCTCTCTCTCCTCTCTCTCTCTCCTCTCTCTTCTCTCTAATATATCTGAATTATTTTTAATGAAATAAAATCCTAGACTAACTAAAAGTACAGAAAACAATAGATAAATGTATAGATAGATCAATGAATAGGCGAATATATGTATTGCTTAACCCTTCAGACCCAGAACGTAATTTCCATTGTAATTTGGGTACAATTAGACGATTTTAATTAATATAAGCAAATTTGTATAGGTATGACTTGTATCATTGTCGACTAACTAATTTGGTGTATTTAATTACTTTTTCGTAATTTTATGGCTGACAACAGATGATTTTATATAGCAAAGGAAAGATCTAGGCGTGAAGGGGTTAATAATAAAAAGAGTAAGAATTCCCCCCGCCTTTCCCTATACGTAATCACAACATTACATAAAGGTGAGGGTGGGAATTTCTGTCCAGCGGAGGATATTCGTGTTGACTGTCACGACTCTCTCTCTCACACACACACACACACACACACACACACACACACACACACACACACTAGTGACTATCCCAAGACGCCTTATGGAAAGTTACCGTGTCTCCCAGAACGATCCCCACGTCACTCAGGAAGTGTGAACATTTTTTTTTACATTTGTGCCCATAGCGCCTGTAGGCAGTGGTGACCCAGGGCTCGGATGGTAGGCTCTGGAGGTTTACTTGAGGGCTCTGATGGTTGGTCCTCGCCCGTGGTGGCGCAGGCAGGATTGTTATAGTGACGCCTGTGATTAGAGGCTCATGCCGCCACCCTGTGTCCTCCGATGCACTCGCAATCGAAGGTAGAGCTGATGGGCAAGTAAGTGCTTACCAAAAGCACTTACTGTACAGATACAAAAATGTTCCCTCCTGACAAAGTAGTAGAGCGTAAAAAACTGTATGGGGATTATGGCCTCGAAATTACATTTAGACCAATATTTAAAACAGCAGACGCCGGGAAGCTCACCTCCCATACATTGTCCCCTTGCTCGTATAGTCAGAAAATCCATTCCTGTCAACTCGAGAATCGTCAGTCATCGAGCGTACTTTGGAAAGAAGTAGCTTGTTTAATGATTGCTGATTTCTCTCATTCACTCACTTTTACAGGTATATTCATACAAGAACGATTCTACCTACACAAATATTCATCACTGGGAAAAATTCATAGAACAACAATTATTAACACCGTCATTATACACAAATGTTACTGAGTTCATTTTTACGTATTTATATAAATACAAAAAATCATATTTTCTGGCTGCAAAATGCCTCATAATTTGGACCTCATTTAGTTTTTGGCATTTTACGACGAAACTATTGACCTAAGAAGAAATATGACACAAATAAAGTATGTCCAGTTTCACGATATCTACCCAATGGCACTATCCATTTTGTCCTACCATGTCAAGTTTTTGAGATATATCGATTTTTTAACATTTTCGAAAACATGGATTTGTGGCCTTATATATGCATGAATTATAATTTCGCATATACCACTAGGAAGGCCGTCAAGAGCTGCATCTTTTATGTTCTATACTGTTTTGTCCTTACGTTTATGGTTCCTGAGATATTAATGAAAGTGTGATTTAAAAAAAAAAATCCTCACCCAGCCACATACCCTACACACCCTACCTAGTAGCCTTCAGATTTTTGGGGAAATTAAATATCACCCGATTTGGATGAAACTTGGTTTATAGTGGCTTCTTCTGATGCTGATGACGAATCTGGTATTTGTTTTCCGATATTTGGTTCTAAACGCAATTTTTTCCCCTATGCAAGCTTATTTACAACTTTAAATGTATACAAACATGATTCTACCTCCACAAATATTCATCACTGAGAAAATTACATAGAACAACAATTATTAACACTGTCATCAAACACAATTGTTACTGAGATCATTTTCACGTATATATGTAAATAAAATAAAATAAAATTCTGGCTGCAAAATTCCTCACATTTTTTGAGGAAACGTGCCCTCCAGACATCGTTGGCTTGAGTTGAGCTTGGCTTGAGCTGAATGAGAGAGAGAGCAATCAGAGAGAGAGAGAGAGAGAGAGAGAGAGAGAGAGAGAGAGAGAGAGAGAGAGAGAGAGAGAGAGAGAGAGAGAGAGAGAGGAGAGAGGAGAGAAGGAGAGAGAGAGAGAGAGAGATTGGATATTTTCATTGGGTGTAGGAATTAAACAAGTAGAAGATTAGACGTAAGATAAGAAAAAAAAGTAGGAAGGAATAAGAAGAAATGAAAGATAATTGGTATGTGGAGAGAAAAGTTAAAAATAATGATTAAAGAAGAAGGAAGATCATTATAATTTGACTTGTTTTAGGGAAGGAAAGTAATATCAAAAGAGTGATGTGTGTGTGTGTGTGTGGTGAGGAGAGATGGAGAGAGAGGAATGAGAGAGAGAGAGAGAGAGAGAGAGAGAGAGAGAGAGAGAGAGAGAGAGGAGAGAGAGAGAGAGAAGAGAGAGAGAGAGAGAGAGAGAGAGAGAGGGGGAGAGAGAGAGAGAGAGAGAGAACAGAGAGAGAAGAGAGAGAGAGAGAGAGAGCGAGAGAGAGAAGAGATGAACGCGACGACAGGACAGACAGAGATAAGATAAGATTTTCATCCTATCTAGACACTTTGCAAGTACCAACTACAAGGTATTGACTTTACAAAGCGCCGCCACGTCAGCACGAACTAGGCGGACTCGAACGCTGACCGAATGCACAGGACGCGCACATTGCGAACTCACGTCTCTACCAACCTTGCCACC
Organism: Chionoecetes opilio; assembly: GCA_016584305.1. Lineage (NCBI taxonomy): Eukaryota > Metazoa > Arthropoda > Malacostraca > Decapoda > Majidae > Chionoecetes > Chionoecetes opilio. The sequence continues at coordinate 534,648 of JACEEZ010010144.1, read as the reverse complement.
TGACGGGCCGACAGACAGACAGACAGACAGACAGACAGACAGTGAGAGAGAGAGAGAGAGAGAGAGAGAGAGAGAGAGAGAGAGAGAGAGAGAGAGAGAGAGAGAGAGAGAGAAGAGAGAAGAAGAGACGAGAGAAGAGAGAGAGAAGAAGAGAAGAGAGAGAAGAAGAAGAGAGAGACAGACAGAGACAGACAGACAGACAGAAGACAGAAGACAGAGACAGACAGACAGACAGAAGAGAGAGAAAAGAGAGAGCAGAGAGAGAGAGAGAGAGAGAGAGAGAGAGAGAGAGAGAGAGAGAGAGAGAGAGAGAGAGAGAGAGAGAGATATTGATATTGATATTGATATATTTATTTGGCCATGTAGTTTTGTACATATGAACATATTACATATAGTGATAAAGCCAGGTCCAATAAGCCGAAGCTTTTATAGGACCTGAAAGCTATAATACATAATGACATAGCAAGGGACTGGTCAGGCCATTTTGAAAATATAACATTTTATGGATGATAATATGGAAGTTAACAATAGTAAACCAATCATTTCAAATGCATAAAAAAAAAAAAATCTTAATAACCATAAAAAAAAATAAAAAAACCACAATATGACATTTATGGTTGCAAAGAGTTTATAAATTTTCATTGTATTTGTCAAGCATGCTCTTTATCAAGTTACGTTTGAAAGATTTTAAGTTTTCATCAGTAATAAAATGTTCTGGTAAGTTGTTCCAGCTTTTAGTTCCTCTTGACAAGATACTCTGTTGTGCATGTGATGTCCTGCACAATGGTATACGTAAATCATGTGGTCTTCGGGTTTAGCATATCGTAGGGTTATTAGCTGTAAGAGACGCAACGAGTCTAAAGGTAAAGATGTATGGACTTTATGACAAAAGATTGGTGAAGGAGTAGAATGGAGGGAGAGAGAGCTAATAACTGAAGTCTCGAGAAAATATGATGGTATGGTCATGAGAGATTTTAAAGAACAAAAGAGAGAGAGAGAGAGAAGAGAGAGAGAGAGAGAGAGAGGAGAGAGAGAGAGAGAGAGAGAGAGAAGAGAGAGAGAGAGAGAGAGATATGCCAATCGCGCCAAACCTTTACATGGACACAACCTTCTCTTCGTCTATATTCTGAATACTCAAGGTCACTCATTCACTATCGCCAGTATCCGCCTGCCGCCCTTCATGCATCCACTTCTTCTCCTAAGTTTTTCAGAGACCTTTTTGTGCTTGCTCTTGAACCCTATGATCTTCCCTTATACGCTGCCTTCTTTCCGTAGCGAAGACATTGGGTTGGACTTCGCTTGATGGTGATGGTTATTTAATTTTTTTTTGGTTCATGACTAGAAGGAGGAGGAGGAGGAGGAGGAGGAGGAGGAGGAGGAGGACAACAAAAACAAGAACAAGAAGGAGAGAGAGAGAGAGAGAGAGAGAGAGAGAGAGAGAGAGAGAGAGAGAGAGAGAGAGAGAGAGAGAGGAGAGAGAGAGAGAGAGAGAGAGAGAGAGAGAGGTAATTTATAATGTGTAATATGTATTGTTTGAAGATAATGTCAGGTTGTCTATTCCCCCGCTAATGATACAAGGGAAAACAAATTTAAGAAACGTGACGCAGCTGGATTTCTTTGACCAGTGATCCAACCCCCACCCCCCAAAAAAGCCATTTTAATTAGTATACAAAGAAAAATACGTCTTGAGGTAAATATCACTCCCGAATCCCCACAGATCGATAGCCAAGGAGACAACGTTGCGATGCATTTCGATTGTCATACGAAAAATATTCCTCATGACTTATTCCTATTATATTGTGCAGCATATCATTACGGTTGAATAAGAAAAGAGAGAAAAAAAGGCTCATGCACAAAATAATCTCTCCTTATCTCATTGAAAATAATCATTATTTTCTCGAGTTTAGTATTTATATATCACTAACTAACTTGTAACCCCCAAAAAAACTACATCAACGACAAGACCAAACGATATATAGAAAACGACACAGCGATTTTTCTAAAGCGTTTCACATCACAAGACATCATAAACTGTACGATGAGTATATTATATATATAAAAAAAAAAAAAAAAAAAAAAAAAAACAAGGACAGTTCACTATTTATACCACTACATTTAGGTACAAGTTAGATAAGTTATTCCACACGAACTAGCAACGAAACAGAAGAGAGTAATATTATAATTAGAAAAAGTTTATTAGAAGTTAAATTAGAAGAAGGTAAGACTTAATGTTTGGTGGTTGGTTTGCCATGTAGCCGCAACGAGAAACAGGCCGAGCAAGTGTACCCGTCCGGCAGGTAAACACCGGCACGAGGAATGACTCTCCTTAAGTCAACACTACGAAGCCTGCGTCACAGTCCTTCCCAAGTCCCAACCACAGCCCTGACCTTTCCTATTGTTCCCTTGTCTCTGCCTTCATCTGATGGGACCCAAGGAAGACTGTGGAGGGTTGTCTTTCCTCCTCCTTCCATTTTTTCTTCTTCCTTTTCCTCCTCTTCTTGCTCCCACCCTCCAAGTACTAATATTTCTACTACTACTGGTCCTACAACCGTCCTACGGTTACATGTCAAATGGTACTGAGGCGATTGTGAATGAAGTCATTTGATCCACAAGACATTTTCGTCAAGTCATATAAGACACAAGTCAATTGGGTATCAGGTCATACCGATGAAGTCCATCTTCGTCCTTGTCCAATTGTACACTGGCCATCCCGTACACTAGCCAATCTGTCCCCTTGGACAAACCGTCATCAAGCGGTCCACTCCTCAAGCCGCTTGACCGCGTTTATCGATAATTCATGCCATCATGAGAGAGAGAGACGAGGAGAGAGAGAGAAGAGAAGAGAGAGAGAGCGAGAGAGAGGAAAGACGAGAAGATGGAGAGAGACGCTAGAGATGAGAGAGTGAGAGAGAGAGAGAGAAGAGCGAGAGAGGAGAGAGAGAGAGAAGAACGAAGAGAGAGAAGAGAGAGGAGAGAGAGAGAGAGAGAGATGAGAAATGAGAGAGACATGAAAGGGAATAAGAGAGAAATAAAGAGAGAATTGGAAGAGGAAAGGGAGCAACGGATGAGAGAAGAATAATGAGAGAGAATGAGTGAGAGAGGAGAAAAAGAATGGGAGATATAATAAGAAGAAGAGAGAGAGGAGGAGAGAGAGAGAGATGAGAGAGAGAGAGAGAGGGAGAGAGAAGAGAGGAGAGAGAGAGAGAAGAGAGGAGAGGAGAGAGAGAGGAGAGAGAGAGAGAGAGCGAGAGAGAGAGAGAAAGAGATGAGGGAAGAGAGAGAAGAGAGAGAGAGAAAAAAAAAATACAGAGAGATAAGGAAAGGATGGAAAGGAAGAAAGAAACTAGAATTTTATCCTTAACATATTTTTGTACATTTTTTGTGATATTTATAGCACACACACACACACACACACACACACACACACCACCGCGCGATGGTCAGGTTGATAACGTGCCGGTCTCCTGCCTGGAATCCTCGCGGTCCCGGGAATGTTACACTGACACATACGGGCGGTACTGTCCTCCTTGAGACAAGGGATGTGAATGTTGTGGTGTATGAGTCCAGCATTGCCCAAAGATCAGTAATAATGAGCTCCAAGCTCGCACTGAGAGGGTGAAACTGGCGATCGCCAGCCAGCTCGCGTGGACAAGACCATGGGTGAATAACATACACACATCTCTCTTCGCTACGCCCGGGCATTGAACCAGAGACTTAAGATTTGACTTGCCGGATATATATATATAATATATCCGGCATATATATATATATCCGGCAAGTCAAATCTTAAGTCTCTGGTTCAATGCCCAATCAACTACCACGTGTAGTTGTAGTTTCCTTATTTCTTATGCTCTTATATATATATATATATATATATTACTATATATATATATATATATATTATATATCATATATATATATATATATATTATATAATAATATATATATATATTATATATATATAAGAGCATAAGAAAATAAGGAAACTACAACTACACGTGGTAGTTCCTGTTACTTAACACTATTACCTATATCCACCTTTCATCCCCATCCATGAAATTGTCTAGACTCCTTTTTAAGTTCCTTATTGACTCCGCACTAACTACCTGACGACTGAGTCCATTCCAATCATATACCACCCTATTTTTGAACTAGTTTTATACTATTATGTTCAAGAATGTGTCATATTTATCGCACAGTCGGTAAGTAATACATATCCCCGGCGTGGCAATCCTTAGTTGCCAGGGGTAAGGGTAGCCTGGGTGGAATTATGGACCTCACAACCTGACAGACAGCATCAGCTTTCAGTGCGTCGGGGGCGAGGAGAGGCCTTCCCATGGAAGGCTTGCCTTGGGGCCTGAGGCAGGTCTCCTGGGGGCCTGAGGGACCCACCCCTCACATCGTCCCAGTTGACTAAAGATAATTCAGAATGGTTGCTGCTTTGATAATCCATTTACAATGCCCACCATGTCCCTCGTGGTGGCGTACATGAGCTGTATGAAAGTGGGAATGTAGTCAGCTCTGATAGATGTTTTTATAATGAAGTTTGTTGCTGCATTTATGTTTGATTCTTTCGGCCAATGTCGATACTAGAGCTTCTGTTCTATAAATAGGGTGGTATATGATTGGAATGGACCTCGCACACCACGAGTTTAGGACAAAACCCCTTAGGACAAAACCCCCCTATGAAAAAAAGCCCTGAGGACAAAACCCCCTGGGACAAAAAAAACAAGAAATTTTAAAATCTTAATTTTTATTCTTATTATTTGTAGTTTATGAACACTTCTCTGAGATGTAAAATATTACATTCATTATATAATATATAGGTTTTGATAGGATTTTACCTATAGCTACCGTAGATAACACTTAATTTAGTCGCCAGCTGCAATAATGTCGCCAGGCGCCAAATATTACGAATTATAGCTTCACTACTGCTGTGTATGTACCACTGAAGATGATACACAGTAGTTTATATCATGGTTGTATAATCTACCCTGTTTCAGCGTTGTTTTATGCTTTGCATCTGCAAGTATAGACAGTTTCAAATTACACTACTCGGTTTTTTTTTCGGGCGACGACGACGGCGGGAGGACACTCAGAACAAACATTACATGGCGACCTTAGTGTAGCCCATTATCAACGTCGCCACTCGGTTGATATATTTTTGTAATTTGTTTATTTATAGCCATACTATGACACAGATGAAGACACAAAATGACAGACTCTCCAAATAGCCCCTTCTGACTTTCCTGAAATCATGGATGTAGAAATGTAAGTATTAACGCCACCACACGTCTGTAAATAAAAAAGAAACGTTGTCCTGGCGACTTTAGTGTTATCTACGGTACATGGGGATTTACGGTACTCAGGTAGACAAAACAATGATCAGGTGGAGTGAACAAACACAAAGAAAGATTATAATATTTTTCATGATTACTTCAGTAATAAATTGCTTAAATTATATTTTTCCTTCTAATTTTAATGGTATTAAACTGAGGGTTTTTTGTCCTATTTCGCACTTTAGCTTAGGGGGTTTTGTCCAAGGGGTTTTTGTCCTAGGGGGTTTTGTCCGAGGGGGGTTTGTCCTAGGAGGGGTTTGTCTGGACCCCTTGTTTCATACACACAGCTCAGAGTTGAACTTGATTACTAGAGTTACGATTCGACACCAGGTATGTACGAAAAAACTCAAAATCAGTGTACGAAACAACTAACACAACCTAGGTACGAAACAACTTGTGTACGAAACTCCCTGTAACCTCTCATTCCTCTAGTCTAGTCATGCCACTGCTTCAACCTCACTCCACTCTCCTTCCCCGTCCACCATCTGGCCTTACACTCCCTTACTCTCACTCACTCCATCCATCACCCATACACTCAGACACACAACCATACACAATCGTTCATCTTTACTTACCTTCCCACACCTTCCATCTTTACTTCACCCCTCTCTCTCTCTCTCTTGCTTCTTTACATGCAATCTCTCTCTCTCTCTCTCTCTCTCTCTCTCTCTCTCTCTCTCTCTCTCTCTCTCTCTCTCTCTCTCTCTCTCTCTCTCTCTCTCTCTCATACATGCACACACACATTGTTTTCCTTTTTCCTATTCCTCATTCGTTCCGCCTGTCCACTCAGCCTCACAAGTGCCACACCTCACATAAGAACATAAGAAGAACATAAGAAAATAAGGAAGCTACAAGAGGCCGTGAGGCCTACACGTGGTAGTTCCTGTCACCTAACACTACCTACATCCACCTTTCATCCCCATCCATGAACCTATCCAGCTCCTCTTTAAAGCTCCCTAATGACTCCGCTCTAACTACCTGTCTACTGAGACCATTCCATTCATTCACCACCCTATTTGTGAACCAGTTTTTCCCTATTTCCTTTCTAAATCTACGCTTTTCCAGCTTGAATCCGTTACTTCTTGTTCTACCTTGGTTAAAAGCTGTAAGAACTTTTCCTACCTCTCCTTTATTAAATCCCTTTATCCACTTAAAAACTTCTATCAGATCGTCCCTTACTTTGCGTCTCTCGAGTGAGTGTAATTTTAATAACTTCAATCTCCTCTCATAACTAAAGTTACGCATCCCTTGTATCATTTTGGTCATCCTTCTCTGCACTTTTTCTAACAACACTATATCCATCCTGTAATATGGAGACCAAAACTGAACCGCATAGTCTAGGAGAGGCCTGACTAGAGCCAGATATAGCTTTAGAATAACTTCCGCACTTCTACTTTTAACACTTCTGGTAACGAATCCTAATACTCTATTCGCTCTATTTCTGGCCTCAATACATTGTTTCCTAGGTCGGAGGTCTGGGCTCACCCTCACTCCAAGATCTTTTTCACCTTCTGATCTTTTCAGCGATACATTGCTTATGGTGTATCTATTACCAGGGTTTTTTCTACTTACATTCATAACGCTGCATTTATCAATATTAAATTCCATCTGCCATCTGACTGCCCACTCGTTAAGTTTATCTAAGTCTCCCTGCAATATGTTTACGTCAGACTGTGATCCAATAATCCTACCTAACTTAGTATCATCAGCAAACTTGCTGATATCACTGCTAATCCCACTATCCAAGTCGTTGATGTAAATCAAAAATAGTAATGGACCCAAAACAGACCCTTGTGGAACTCCACTTGTCACCAGTCCCCATTCAGATTTGGAACCATTAATTGTAACCCTTTGTTGCCTATTACTTAGCCAAGCTCTGATCCAATGAAGAACCTTCCCATCTATTCCATGAGCCCTAACCTTATTTAAGAGTCGCTCGTGTGGTACTTTGTCAAATGCCTTACTAAAGTCCAGATATATTATATCATAATCCTTATCATTATCTGCCGTCTCATAAACTTTCCTATAAAAACTCAATAAATTGGTGAGACATGACCTACCCTTGGTGAATCCATGTTGTGAATCATTGATCAAACTATGTTTATCTAAGTGCTCTCTAATGTTTTTGCAATAATAGATTCCAATAATTTACCCACCACTGATGTTAGACTTACGGGTCGATAATTTGACTTTAGTCCTCTGTCTCCCTTCTTAAATATGGGAACAACATTTCCTTTCCTCCACAATAATGGCACATCGCCTATCTCAACCGATTTCCTAAAAATGTGCACTAACGACTCACTAACAACCTCCTTGCATTCCTTTAATACCCTGGGATACACTTCATCTGGTCCTGGCGATTTAAAAATTTTCCTTTTGTCTATACCCTCTTCCATCATTTCCCTAGTTATCACAATATCTTTGAGTTTCTCCTCATCGCTTCCTTTGAACATCTGTTCACTATCAGGTATCGTCTGTGTATCACTTAAGAAATAATCATTTAGACTCTTACACATATCCTCATCCGTATTTTAATCAAGTATAGACGTCCAGCCTCTGGTCCCTTTGCTTTTGGCTCAGTTCTTGCGGCTGGAACGTGACAGCGAGCCACGTTCCAGCCAATTAACTCATTACGTGAATTACTCATTAAGGGCTTGTTCTATGCAAATAATTTGTTTTACAGACCCCCATTGATTTTGACAGCACTACTTGCATGTCGAATGTCAGCTCAATCCGACAATAATTCGGAGTAGTTTACGGTAATTACTCATTAAGGGCTTGTTTTACGCAAAAAAAATTATCCGACAACCCCCATTGATTTTGACAGCACTACTTGCATGTCAAATTTCAGCTCAATCCGACAATATTTAGGAGTAGTTATACACTTTTTGGCGGAAACTTGGTTCCACGGGTCTTATGGTAAGCGACAGCGGGCGAAGCTCGCTGTCAATAACTCACAACCTTCCCCGGACGTGTGACTTGGCAAGCCTTCAGCAGGGGTCAGGAGGGGAACTACACTATACTTGTTTATACCTTGCTTTTTATTTGTAGTTTATTTCCTTGTTGAGATTTAAATGAGTTGCTTTTGTATTCCAGCCGTCAATGTGACAGCCGCGCCCCCTCTACCGGGTTATTCCTAGATGTCTGTTGACTTATGTGTTTGTCTTTTATTTCTATTATTGTTATGTTTGGGTTTGATTCCTTGAAGATCATTTTTACGCTAACCTTTTTTTTTCCTAGTGATTGCGGTTTCAATCCAGGTTTTTTCTTTTTAGTTGTTTATGTCAGAACATTTGATGGAAAAGTTGTTGTTGATGTCTGATGTGGAAAGATGTAGAATACACACACACACACACACACACACACACACACACCATCACAACGACATTAGAACCCGTCTGAAACCTGTCTTAAAATATTATCGATTCACAAATCAATCAAGCAGAGTGACTGTAGTTGACGGTAAACAGACGGAAGGGGAGGTGACGGGCCATGGCGTGGCTGATTGTAGGACGTTTCGGCCACGGTCGTTTGAGTCATGGGACCCAAACCTAAGGCGTGTTGGTCACGGGGGCTACATTAGTTGGACGTTTGGGCCACGACGCATGATGTTCGTTTTTAATGTCCTTATGCTAATATTTCGTAGTTTGTTGTTTGCTTTATGTTATTTTGCATATATTTCGTACCTACTGCTGACCTAACATATCCTAACCTAAATATAATGCTACGGGAGGGTTGAGAAATGCTATTTATATTAAAGAAAATTCTTGTTATTTTCATATTTTGTCCCGTTGACCAAATGTCCTACCTTTCGTGGCCGAAACGTCCTAGGGGTGGTGAACCAGAGTGTAGGACAAAACCCCCCTAGGAAAAAAAAAAACTAGGACAAAACCCCCCTAGGAAAAAAAGCCCTGAGGACAAAACCCCCTTGGGACAAAAAAGAAAGAAATTTTTAAATCATAATTTTTATTCTTATTATTTGTAGTTTATGAACACTTCTCTGAGATGTAAAATATTACATTCATTATATAATATATAGGTTTTGATAGATAGGTGTTGATAGTTTTGATAGGTACCTATACCTATAGCTACCGTAGATAACACTTTAGTCGCCAGCTGCAATAATGTCGCCAGCCACCAAATATTACGAATGATAGCATCACTACTGATTTGTATGTACCACTGAAGATGATACACAGTAGTTTATATCATGACTATAATCTTCCCTGTTTCAGCGTTGTTTTATGCTTTATATCTCTGCAAGTATAGACGGTTTCAAATTTCACTACTCGTTTTTTTTTTCGGGCGACGACAACGGCGGGAGGACACTCAGAACATAAACACTAGATGGCGACCTTAATGTAGCCCATTATCAACGTCGCCAAACGGTTGATATATTTTTGTAATTTGTTCATTTATAGCAATACTATGACACAGATGAAGACACAAAATGACAGACTCTCCAGATAGTCCCTTCTAACTTTCTAACTTTCCTGAAATCATGGATGTAGAAATGTAAGTATTAACGCCACCAGACGTCTGTAAATAAAAAAAGAAACGTTGTCCTGGCGACTTTAGTGTTATCTACGGTACATGGGGATTTACGGTACTCAGGTAGACAAAACAATGATCAGGTGGAGTGAACAAACACAAAGAAAGATTATAATATTTTTCATGATTACTTCAGTAATAAATTGCTTAAATTATATTTTTTCTTCTAATTTTAATGGTATTAAACTGAGGGTTTTTTGTCCTATTTCGCACTTTAGCTTAGGGGGTTTTGTCCAAGCGGTTTTTGTCCTAGGGGTTTTTGTCCGAGGGTTTTTGTCCGAGGGGGTTTTGTCCTAAGGGGATTTTGTCCTAGGGGTTTTTGTCCGAGGGAGTTTTGTCCTAGGGGGATTTTGTCCGAGGGGTTTTTGTCCTAGGGGTTTTTGTCGAAGCGGTTTTTGTCCTAGGGGGTTTTGTCCCAGCGGTTTTTGTCCTAGGGGGTTTTTGTCCTAGGGGTTTTTGTCCGAGGGGGTTTTGTCCTAGGGGGTTTTGTCCAAGCAGTTTTTGTCCTAGGGGGTTTTTGTCCGAGGGGGTTTTGTCCTAGGGGGTTTTGTCCAAGCGGTTTTTGTCCTAGGGGGTTTTGTCCGAGGGGGTTTTGTCCTAGGGGGTTTTGTCCGAGGGGTTTTTGTCCGAGGGGGTTTTGTCCTAGGGGGTTTTGTCCGAGGGGGTTTTGTCCTAGGGGTTTTTGTCCTAGGGGGTTTTGTCCTAGGGGTTTTTGTCCGAGGGGTTTTTGTCCGAGGGGGTTTTGTCCTAGGGGGATTTTGTCTGGACCCCGCACACCACACACACCTATTGCCCTTCCTCAAGGCGGACAGTAATTGTTTGCATTGTCAACGAAAAATATCAGGGCTTAAGTGAGCCTTGAACTTGCGACCGAATGAAAGACAGACGGATCTCTCTCTCTCTCTCTCTCTCTCTCTCTCTCTCTCTCTCTCTCTCTCTCTCTCTCTCTCTCTCTCTCTCTCTCTCAATCGTCTGAAAATAATCAAAAATATCTTAGAAGCATAAGGAACACTTCAGATGGATAAACTTTTCACTGAGGCGAGAGAGAGAGAGAGAGAGAGAGAGAGAGAGAGAGAGAGAGAGAGAGAGAGAGAGAGAGAGAGAGAAAAAAAAAAAGCTTTACAGCTATAGATCCACTTTATTGTATGGTTAACGGGTAGCATGTGGGTGATCTTAGACAATTCGACGATTGCCGAAATATTTTGGCACCGGGCAGGATTCGAGCTCGGTATACCAAGTTCATACATCTCTCTCTCTCTCTCTCTCTCTCTCTCTCTCTCTCCTCTCTCTCTCTCTCTCTCTCGCCCCTTGTAAATTGTTATGTTCAGAGGACATTATTGTTATAAACGCTTTAAAGTTCCTGAAAGCAGCAAAACTTTTGTTTCAACCCTCCCCCTCGCCCCATCAAGGTCATGATTCATTTTCAAGTAAGTTACCTCATAATGACCTGAGTTGGTAGCGGACTTATGTACCTAGTTGTATTTACCTAGTTGTAAAATACAGGAAAAAAGTTATGCTCGTACTGTCCGTCTTAAAAACTACTATTATCCAGCTTTGCTTTGAAGTGTGTGTCATATACCCATGGTCTTGTCCACGCGAGCTGGTTCGCGATCGCCAGTATCACCCTCCTGGTGCGAGCTTGGAGCTCATTATTACCAATCTTTGGGTGATGCTGGGATCTCACACACCGCACACTCCCATCCCCTTGCTCAAGGGGGACAGTAACCGCCGAAATTTATCAGTGGAAAACCCCCCGGGAATGAGCGGGGCCGGAGATCGAACGCCGGACCACGGAATGGTACCGGACGCCCTAACCCACCAAGCCGTTCAGGCAGTGTGTGTGTGTGTGTGTGTGTGTGTGTGTGTGTGTGTGTGTGTGTGTGTGTGTGTGAGTGTGTGTGTGTGTGTGTGTGTGTGTGTGTGTGTGTGTGTGTGTGTGTGTTTGTGTGTGTGTGTGTAAAAGATAGATAAATAGATAAATGCCATAGGTATTTATAGTTAGATATATGAATACCATAAGACGGCGTCTTGTGGTATTCATAATAAATAGTTTCATATATTCATACTATATGCGGTACGGTATAATTGTATATAATATTCATACACGAATATTCATACTATTCATTCTGAAATTGTGTTTTTTCAGCCTCAAGGCATCTATGAATCATCAGTCTGAAAGTAATCTATAATATCTTAGAAGTATAAGGAACACTTCAGATGGTTAAACATTTCACTGAGGCGAGAGAGAGAGAGAGAGAGAGAGAGAGAGAGAGAGAGAGAGAGAGAGAAATATGAACTTGGTATACCGAGTTCGAATCCTGCCCGGTGCCAAAATATTTCGGCAATCGTCGAATTGTCTAAGATCACCCACATGCTACCCGTTAACCATACAATAAAGTGGCTCTATAACTGTAAAGCCTCTCTCTCTCTCTCTCTCTCTCTCTCTCTCTCTCTCTCTCTCTCTCTCTCTCTCTCTCTCTCTCTCTCTCTCTCTCTCCCAACAATCATGATAGGTCATGTCATACCTCAATGTGACGGGAAAGACAAAATTGCTCTCTTGAGACCAAACGCATTGACACACACACACACACCACCATACACACACACACACACACACACCACCACCATACACACACACACACACACACACGGGTACTCCTTAACGTAGTGGTAGGTAGCACGCAAGTCCCGAGTTCGATCCCCGGGCTTAGCGAAGAGAGATGTGTGCGTGTGTGTATGTGTGTGTGTGTTTGTGTGTGTGTGTGTATATGTGTGTGTGTGTGTGTGTGTTTCTGTCTGTGTGTATGTGTGTGTGTGTGTGTGTGTGTGTGTGTGTGTGTGTGTGACAAGAGGTACTGCACCTATAATTAACACTTTAGACCTCACCCTATTCCTCAATCAGTCACCTGGCCAGCTTCCTCAAATGACCTCTTCACCCCTGCCCTATCCATTAACACCAAAACCTCACTTGCTATAATCTCTCCTACACTTTTTCGTCAAGAATTACCTTTCCAACACACATGTCCTTACATGTGTTAACCCAGCAAAAGGGTTAAAGTATCTTCACGCAACCGACAACGACCAATCTAATAGATGTGTCATTCACCCATGGACTTGTCCACGCGAATTGTACTCGCGATCGCTAGTTTCACCCTCCCGGAGCTGTCTTGGAGCTCATTATGACGATTTTGGGTAGCGTTGGGACCTCACCCCCCCCCCCATCCCCTTGCTCGAGGGGGACAGCAACAGCCCAAGTTTGTCAGTGAAAATTCCCCGAAAACGAGCAGTGGCATTCATCCTTAGTGCTTAGTGATGGCCGAAACCACCACCCCGGGAGACGGGTCACAAACCCCGACTAACACCCGCTATCCATTCACTGTTGGGTGGACAGGGGCTCGGGTTTTAAGAAGACCGCCCATCTCTCTTCGCTCCGCCCGGGGATCGACCCCGGGAATTCTCGGTTGTTAACCGAGCTTGCTAGCCACTACACTATAGAGGTTTTTTTAAGGAGTGTGTGTGTGTGTGTGTGTGTGGATAAGATGGTGGCAGGGAGTGGGTGTTTAAGAGGGTGATTGATGTGTGAATGTTGACGTTGTTGACATGTGAATGATGGTTGTTCAGTGACAGCGGTGATTAATAATTCACTCATAGATCCGCCATCAGAGTAGGCTTAGTGAAGTGTCCAAGGCTATAACCCCACGAGGAAGAAGTAGAAAATTAATATAAAAACAGTAATAATTAGACTGTTATATAGTCTATGATATAGATAATATAGTCTATAATACAACATATTAACGTGTGATACAACACGTTACTATCAGACTTACGAAAAAGGAAAAACCGAGAGAGAGAGAGAGAGAGAGAGAGACTACTTCCTTCCCTTCTATCTTGACATTTCGAAAGGAAGAGGAAAACTGCGTGCAAATTTTCCTCTAATATCAGAGCAATAATAAATAGACAATAGACACGCATCAACCAGACTAACGAAAAAGGGAGAAAAAAAAACTAAAGCAAATCATGTTATTTATTAAATCAAACCACACGTACAAATTTTTCTCGTTAAACTCATGAAAAAATATTTAAAACGAAAAAACTAACGTAAAATACAAAAAATCCGTGGTCTACTAAGTCTACTAAGTCATGTATGGCTAGCGTGCCTGGCTACGAATCTGGTTCGATTGCTTATAAATATTAATTAATTAAATACATATTATTCAATATTAAATATCCATATTAAAATTATTCAATGTATATGTCTGATTAATTAATTAATTTGAATGTGATTTTTTTTAAATTGAATGATTTTTTTTTTTACCCTTTTTTTTTTTTTCCTTTTTATATTATTATATACATATATATTATTATATTATATTATATATATTATATTATATCATTCACAATGATTATATCATTGCCATATTATTTATATATTATATTTTATATGCTTTTTCTTATTATATCTTTTACCTTTTATCTTTAGTACCTGAAGGCGAGGGACTAGTATTTGCCATTATTATTATTTTTTAATTTTTTTTACTATTTACTATTTTTTTTTTTTTTTATCTCTCACCCACGTCTCGTCCATCAGTTACCTTCCCTTGGCCAGAGGGAGGGAGGTCGATGGGCGGTCTGAGGGTGGGAGGGGGGATTAGGATGGGGGAGCTCTCATCCACCAGTTACCTTCCCCTGGCCAGAGGGAGGGAGGTAGGTGGACGGGAGGGGGAGAGGGTGGGGGATGTCTATCAGTTACCTTCCCCT
>JACEEZ010010144.1:470000-515000 GCA_016584305.1 Chionoecetes opilio | reverse complement strand
GTTTTTGTTATATTATGGTCAAACGAGTATCCATAATTTGAGGACGGAGTATGTTGTTTAGAGAGAACTGCAACTCCGAAATGCCAGTGGTCGCTGGCAGTTTTAACTCACAATTTGGTGAAAAGTTGGTCAACTTGAAAGAAAAATATGGGCTTATTCCACTGCACTTAAAACACAAAAGTATAATTTTAAGAACGATTTTCTTCTATATGTATATTGTATAGAAGCCTGAGTCTGTAAAACATGTATTTAACCAAATAACCAAATAGGTTATAGTTGAGGAGGCGAGGTAAATGTTACTCTATGATATTATATAGTCAATAACGTATGTTTAGAAGTTATCTATACCTAGGCAGTCATATTTTCCTGTTATTATTGTGTATCAATCAGATAGAAAGCCTGGAAGTGCAATGAGTCGACGCGTGAAGTGGCAAGGTTTTGATTCAATCTCCCCGCCACCACTCCCCGCCGCGGCGTGTCGCCTCCACAATTATAACCTACATTGTCGCAGCAACAAGCCGATTTCGGCATTCTTTATTCTTCGTTTTTCCAAGGCATTGCTTATTGTATTTTGACAAGCGTTTGCCAGACGCAGCAGTACTGTCTTAGAAAACAGTGTGAACATCACCCAAATTTTACATGCCACAATATACATGTAAAAAATATATTAAGCTTTGCTACTCGAGGCGAGTAATTTGCATTAAATTGCTATTATAGAACGTTCCATCGTAATGCATGTCATCCATATAATTAGTAGAACAACAGAAGAACTATATTTTTTGGTATTCAGATGCGGTGCATCAATGTTTATCGCGAAATTAATTTATGAAAAATATTAGTCGCGGAGCCAAAACACAGTAGACCAACCTTTGAGTTAAAACTGCCAGCGACCACTGGCATTTCTCGAGTTTCAGATCATTGGAATTCTTTTCGCCTTGTTGCACGTATGTTTAGGCGATGCATAGGCACGTATGTTTAGAAAGTAGACGCTTGTGTGTTTGTAGGGGATGGAATGTTAATAAGGATGGATCGGACCAGCTGCGGGTTGAAGAGAGAGAGAGAGAGAGAGAGAGAGAGAGAGAGAGAGAGAGAGAGAGAGAGAGAGAGAGAGAGAGAGAGAGAGAGAGAGAGAGAGAGAGAGAGAGGCTGTGAGTGGGTAAGTGGATGTTGCAAGTTCCTAGTTAAGGTTATGTGAAGGCAAAAGGGAAGAGAAGAGAAATAACGATAAAGAAGAAAATGAGTGAAGGAAATAAACAATAAAAGTGGAAGAAGGGTAACCGCAAATAGGAAAATGAGGAAACAAGTGAAAATACGAAAAAAAGGTTAAAAAAGAGAGAAGAAAAAGCAACAAGATGAGAAAAGAAGATAGGAAGGATGAAAGGGAGGATAAGTAGAAGAATAAGATCAAGTGAAGAAAGGATAGGGTAAAGGAGAAGATAGATAAATGATAAGGAAAGAAAGAAGAGGAGGAGAAACAGAGTGAGTGAGTAATGTAGGGAGGAAGAGAGGAAGAGAATGAGTAATAATTATAAAGGGAAGTCACGGATTAAAAGGAGATGAGGGAAGAATGGCAAATCTCTCTCTCTCTCTCTCTCTCTCTCTCTCTCTCTCTCTCTCTCTCTCATTGACGGCTGTTGAACATTATCGTAAAATGTTGCATAATATTACGACATTTCTGAGGGAATTAAGATTTTAGTTATCATATTTGCAACAATTAATATTTTGCAACATTTTTAAATTATGAATAACATTTAAACATTATGTCTTAACTTATTTGATAGGCATTTCCACGCACCCTCCGAAAACAAAAAAATTCCCACAGGTTCCCACAGGTTGTTAAGGAAGAGGGAAGGAGTTATAGATAGAATACGCCTAACTGTAAACTAGTGATATTCTGTGCAGATGAAGATCAAAAGTGTATGAATTGTATGAAAGGCCATGAAAAAAAACCGAGATTACATAAGATAATGCAATCCAGTGTGAGACTAGAGGCGTTTTCTGCGGGGGATTTTTGGTTGCAACCGGAAAATTTTCGGTTGCAAACGGTCACAACAACAACAACAAATGTTTGCGGGTCGGGCCAATCATCTTCCCTGGATGGTTGAACAGGGATCGAAATTTGAGCAACCGAAAATGTTTCGGTTGCAATCAGGATCCCCGCAGAAAACGCCTTTAGGCGTTTTCTGCGGGGGATTTTTGGTTGCAACCGGAAAATTTTCGGTTGCAATCAGGATCCCCGCAGAAAACGCCTCTAAAGGCGTTTTCTGCGGGGATCCTGATTGCAACCGAAAAAATTTCGGTTCCTCAAATTTCGATCCCTGTTCAACCATCCAGGGAAGATGATTGGCCCGACCCGCAATCATTTGTTGTTGTTGTTGTTGTGACCGTTTGCAACCGAAAATCTTCCGATTGCAACCAAAAATCCCCCGCAGAAAACGCCTTAGGAAAATAACGCCGAAACAACAACAACAACAAAGAAACAGATGTGATTCAGGGCACGTAACTTTTGCTTCCCCTCACCTACTGTTGTTGTTGAAATCTTCCTCCTCATCCGTTTACTTATTTTTTATTATTTTATTATTATCATCATCGTCATCATCATCATAGAATAGTTGATTGTCTTCGTGACGTAAAAGCAATTAATATACAAACAACGCACTAGAGGTAATGTTCAACCATCACCTGCATCTTATTCCTCTCCATTCGCTTTCGTATATAATGAATGCGATGAGATGCCTAATTAACATTCCTCATTATTATGCTGCAAGTTACACCACATGCGTTCGTTGTACCAAAATGTTCCTTCTTACTATCACCCCATTCATAATCTTATCACATTCTTCACCTTGTTGATATGCTTTATAAATACAAATAAGGTTCACAAATAGGGTGGTGAATGACTGGAATGGACTCAGTAGACAGGTAGTTAGTGCGGAGTCATTAGGGAACTTTAAAGAGGGGCTGGATAGGTTCATGGATGGGGATGAAAGGTGGATGTAGGTAGTGTTAGGTAACAGGAACTACCACGTGTAGGCCTCACGGCCTCTTGTAGCTTCCTTATTTTCTTATGTTCTTATGTTGTTATTTTTCATATTGCACGCCAAGTTATAATGAAAATAACCATAATTTGTTTTTACACCACAGGCAGGTGGTAGGTATCTATGGCATCTACAGGTGGTGGCCACAGTATCGTCTATTTACTCTTGCTTAGATAAAGATATAATAATAAAAATAGAGAGAATGAAATATATATAATGAAATCGAGTATTAGATAAGCAAACAGATGAATGAAATAAAATAAGATATACAAATAAAAAAAAGAATAGTTAAAAACGTCTAGTCCTTGAATATGAATGACAACTACGTATATATTATGTAACTTTGGATAAAAAATGATAATAGAAGCAATGAATCATTGCAAGGGTGGCTGATAAAAGAATAACTTTACTCCTCACACGCAGAGTGAATGACAAACATTTCCTTATTCTTTAGTCTTAACCTAATTTTAGCAACTACACAGGGAAAGATTCACCAATTATACACTTTCCACGAATAAACCAAACTAGCAATCAATAAGGATTTTCTGGCACAATGAGTGATTAGGTAGCAATGAACCACACGATTGGAATTTCCTTTACATATAAGGTTATGTCAGCGAAAATACTGTTGTGATTGCCAGAACTTCCTGAATAAACGGCAAGATGCAACAGAGTAAAACGATACTACGAGAGACTATGTAATAATTCATACTAGGCAACTATGGGTCAGCTGTGAGTAGCCAGCAATCAGGAAGCAGAAATGGATACTTGGCTAGAGGAGGAGGAGGTAGAGGGTGGAATATTTATCAATGAAAGAAGATAGGTAGGAAAGGGGAGGACAGGAACGTGAAAAAAAATGAGGGAGAGGACTCAGAAGAGGTAAATATTCGAGGTAGGCGTACAGTAGCTACAGGAGGAAGAGGAGGAGCAGGCAGGCAGGAAGGAGGCAAGATTGGACGGTAGGCACTTGATGAGAGGGACGAAGAGGAGGGGGAAAAGAACAAGGAAGGAAGGAAGGGAATGAGGAAGATAATAAGGCACAAGGGGAAGTGTAGGATGGGGAGGAGATAATATGTACGGAGATGAACAGGGAAACTCAGACAAGTAGACGATTATAGCAAAAAATTAAACGAGTATGGCACAGGAATCAACTATAGGCCTACGCTACATGAGGAAAGATGTCTGACTGCGGTAGAATCAGTACGAAGCGGAGTGTAACAAGAAGTACCTTACGGTCCTTACCTTGGCTCTGCAGAGTACTGTACTGCTACTGGGCTTGACTGACTGACTCTACTGCTGGCTACCTACTGTTCCTCCTCCTCCTCCTCCTACGTTCCCTCACACCCAAACCTCCCCTCATCTCATCCCCCTCTTTATCCTCACCCCTCGAGGCTCCATACATGTACCAATTCCTTTTATATCTATGTATTTTTCGTGTTAAATCATCAGATACATGTTGATATATGACTAGTATGACTATAACAAAGTTTTTTCCCATAGATGGACATTTGTTGTGTTATCTGCTAGACTAGGTTAGTTTGCCCTTCACTTCTACGATTTACTATAATACTCCCTTCCTTTCATTAATATTTTTTGTGAATGTTTTTATTATGATATTTATAACATGTTGTTTATTGTTTTTTGTGGCCTTGAATATGTATCTCAACATGTGATTTATCGACATTCTAATTTTTATCACAGTGACTGAGCGGCATCTTCGAGCGCCGGGGATGTAAACAAACAGTGGTGAAGGCGAGGACTCGACGTGAAATAAGGAAACGAGGAAGTGTATTAACCATATAAGAAGAAAGAGACAGGAAAAAGGAATGTAAATTATATAAGTACAGTGAAAAAGGGCAAAATAAAAGAAGGAAGGAGAAGAAAAGGAGTTCTTACAAAGCGACACAGTGACAAGTTCAAAAGAAGACAAGGCGCCAAACTTTACAATCAAGACTATTTATGCTGTGTTGGTCTGATGGTGGTTATCGTGTGTGTGTGTGTGTGTGGAGTCACTCGGCACAAAGAGGAAGCATGTGCACGAAGAGTGAGCTGGTCTAGTCTTTGCCCTCCTCCGTGTTTGCAGCAGATGGTTTGAATGCGAGAAGGAGTACCTGCTTTACTCTTTACCCCAGGACTGACCAGCCATGATAGGTCAGGCCATAGCGCCCCTGTACGGAGGGTCGTCCAGGAAGGAGAAGGACGTGATCACCCCGCACAGCATCTCCATCATCCTCTTCATCGAGAAATATGCAAGGCTCAGACCCAAGTACTGGGACCCCCGCCCCTCAGGTACTGGGTTTGGGCTCTGACATTTGGTGTTGGGTTCTAGTTATAAGAACATGTTTATGATGATATACCCAATAGTGTTATCATAAAGCTTACCTGTTTCAATTGCATGGGAGGTTAAGAGATTTTTTGGTTGGACTCATCAATTAGTCTTGAATGAGATTTCATAAAAAAAAAAATTAAAAAAAATTATACTTTACAACACTAACTAACCATGGTTTACATTCTTGTCAGTAGTTAAATATTCCGCAGGAGTTGGCGGTGCCAACCAGCCGCGGCAGCCGGGCAATCGCGCACCTTCAGATTTGCTTATTTAACCTAAATAAATCCACAGAACCTAACCCAAACCAATCAGACCTAAATATAGCCTAAATCTAACCTAACCTAGCTATTATTATATATAAATAGTTGCTATATTTTTTGTTTACCCAAGTGAATAACTACTGCACATTATACTAAGCCTAAAATAATATAGAAATAGTAAGCTGTAAGGCTTGTGGAGCCCGCCAAATCCTGCAGAATATTAACCTTCTTGTCTTATATTTTTATGTCAATTGCAGAAT
Source organism: Chionoecetes opilio (assembly GCA_016584305.1). NCBI lineage: Eukaryota > Metazoa > Arthropoda > Malacostraca > Decapoda > Majidae > Chionoecetes > Chionoecetes opilio. Next base: position 509,113 of record JACEEZ010010144.1, on the reverse strand, counting down.
GGCTTATTTATAACTTTTGGTATCGCAGATTAGCACATGCCTCACCTGGAAGGACGACTGTGCGACACTTTATTTATTTTTTAACGCTGACAAGTTTCATAGGTACCTAAGTTTCATATGTTGTAAATGAATGTTGCCATGATGATGTTCTAAATATATGATTATAGGGGCGGCAGTAGGCATGATTGGATATCACTTTCTTTTCATCGATAACCATCAGCAATTATATGTACGTATTATGCTATAAATTGAAGATGATACATACAGAACGCTTGCTGAATTAAATTATCTAAAGGATACAGTAGTTCTCTTTTGTTATCTAGTGATGGCAATTAATTTTCTAAGTGTGCGGATGCTTCCCGTCGAGGAGGTAAACATGGCATTCAATAATTAAGCTCAGCAAACTCTTCACCATTTTGTAACCAGATGTTGTACATACATAGTGTTAGGATACTGAAGATAGCATTAGGAGACTTGAATGGGGTATAGGAGATTCAACGTGATGTAAGGAAATTGCATGTGACGTTTGGAAAATGAAGTGGAGCTAGGAGATTATCCGTGATGTAGGAGATTTGTAGATGTTAGGAAATTGTACGTGATGTAGGAGATTTGTAGGATTATACATATGCAGCATCAGGAGATGTGTGGTGCTAGGAGACTGAGTACTTGGTGTTACAAGATTGTATATAAAGATAGGATATTAGGGATTTGTTTCCCCTTCCCAAAAACCCTGAAGCAGGAAAAAAATCAGATATATTGAAAACACATCAAAAATTCTCAGAAAATATGAGTTTTATCCGCCAAAGTAAAATTAATGTTAATATGCAAAATTACCAATATTAATTGTACTTAGTATTTCAATACCATTAGGATGATAACTCTCAAGCTCATTCCAGTATTTAAAACAGTGTATTGCAGCCATGGAGTCATTTACTTCATTGACATCCTCCTCCCAGCCCAACTTTAGTTCATGTAATATATTTCATTGTTATATGATGGAGCTATGTTCCTGAAAACACAATCAGATAGTGATCGATTGTATATCAAACATAATGTTTAATTGGATTTACAGGGATGTGTTCAAAGTAGCGATGATGATTTGCAGGAACATTTGAATATATGTAAAACCAGGTTAAACTATTATTAAAAATATATTTGCCCCAAAAACTATAGAGGAAGGTATCAGCTATGAATACATAAAATTTTAGACATACACAAAATTTTATACTTTTTCAGATGGAGAGATTGATGATATGGAAGTGAGTCCTGCTGAGCGCAAGGCCACCTGTCTGCTTACTGTGCGTCTGGTGCAGGTGAGACCCATGACGATTGTTATTAACCCCTTCACGCCCAGATCTTTCCTTTGCTATATAAAATCATCTGTTGTTAGCCATAAAATTACGAAAAGTAACTTAATCTACCAAATAAGCTAGTGAGCAAGGACACTGAACAAGTTATATCTATAAAATATTGCTTATATTCATTACATCATCTAATAGTAACCAAATTACAATGGAAATTACGTTTTGGTCCTCAAAGAGTTAAAAAGTAGAAACAAATTATGAAAGGTGGAAGATTAAAGGGATGAAATGGGTAGTGGTTGGAATTGCAGATGTATTTTGTCAGTATGGGAAGAGATAATACAAGGAGTGGAACCTTATCATTTATGGAGATGGTTAATAATGGAGGAAGAATGTGAAGGGAGATAAAGTCAAATATAAAGAATGCTCTTTTTGACTTTTTGTAAAACTGGATGAATTTCAATTTGTCACAGCTATGTCAAATATATCAGTGATGCCCTCTTGCACCTCTTCATCTGGTTTCATTAGCCCCTTTATGCCGAGATCTTTTCTTTGCTATAATAAATGTAAAAAAATGGTATGTTGTCAAGCCATAAAATTACGAAAAGTAACTGAATATACCAAATTATCTAGTGGACAAGGATACTAAACAGGTCATATATATAAAATATTGCTTATATTCACTAAAAATAGTCTAATGGTAGCTAAATTACAATATAAATTACGCTCTGGGTCTCAAGGGATTAATATATTAATATGTTTCTTATGTATGGTAGAGTAATCCCTGTGTTTTATGTTCCCCAGGGAGGAGACCTTGTGCTGTCTGAGTTGCTGCAGATGCTCGAGGCTAAATCTCTTCTGCCCTTCCATGTCACCTCTTTCATGACAGCTCTCCATGAGGTGTGTGTGTGTGACTGGTCTGACCCATCTGGCCTGTGTTCTTAGTGTTTGTATGGCAGCTCTTTCTTTGGGACATGAGGCCTTTATTTTCAGTCAGGACGATGAGATAGGTTGAGAAAACAGGTGTGTGCAGTATATGCTGTAAACATTAGTAGTTGGATACAGTAAGTTTTTTTTTGTGCGTATGTGTTTGAGTGGGTGCGTATGTGAGAAATGACCTTTAGTACTCTCCATAAGCATGTCCTCATTAATACACGTTTACTTTTTCTTATAGACTTTACAATTGTTCATCTAGGAATACATATATATCACTCACAGGGAGAGTTCTGCCCATCCTTCCACTCACATGACTAATTATTTTACACAGATTACACAGCTTACCAACTCATTCTTTTGTGCTGTGCTGCAGATGTATTGCAACGGCATCGACAGCCTGCTCACCCTGTTTGATGCGGTGGAGAAGTTTGCAGTGCAGGACCCGATGCGCACGGAGTCCTTCCCTTGCCTGTGGACGAGTGTGGTGGGTGAGTAGCTGCTGCCGGCACCCTCTTGTATTGTAAACCAAAGTTAATCATTGTAGTTTCATAGGTGTTAGTAACTAAGTTGTATTGCTTGAAGTATATGATGTTTATATTATCTTTTTTCACCCTTTTCTTATTCGTATTGATTTAATGGTTTTTTTTAAAATGGAAATCATGTAATATGGCGTAATTATTGTAGTTTCATAGGTGTTAGTAACTAAGCTGTTTTGATTGAAGTGTATAATGTATATATTCTCTTTTTTTCACCCTATTCTTATTCGTATTGATTTCATGTTTCTTTGAATAGAAATCATATAATGTGTAAGTAACCATTCAATAGTGTGACTTATGGCAAAGTGACTTATTTGTTTCAAAGTTTTAAGATCCCTTTGAATTTGAGTCACATCCATTGCTGCACCTCAGGTCTGTACTTACGGCGACTCAACTTGTCCTTCCGGCGGTTGAGCTTCTCCCAAGTCACTTCCCTGTACCAGCGCTTCCGAGCCTACTATGAGGAGTGCTACACCAGCCCGCCCCACCAACACACAGACCTGCAGGTGAACTATACCCCCACACCCCTCAGAAGGAACCAAATCTAATATAGGGACACGTATTTGCATGATTAAATAATATGTAGGAGATGTATTTGTATGTAGGTATTTGGCATGTGTAAATATTCAACACCTTCAACCCTAATACCCTTCAACACTAATAACATAATGAAGTCTGTATAGAGAAGGAATGGTCTGTCATTTTAGGATTTTGAGTTTGTATGACTAGTTGTGATAATGTTTCCAGTCTTTTCTTTACATAGTTGTGATAATGTTTCCAGTCTTTTTTTACATAGTTGTGATAATGTTTCCAGTCTTTTTTTACATAGTTGTGATAATGTTTCCAGTCTTTTTTTTACATAGTTGTGATAATGTTTCCAGTCTTTTTTTACATAGTTGTGATAATGTTTCCAGTCTTTTTTTTACATAGTTGTGATAATGTTTCCAGTCTTTTTTAGTTGTGATAATGTTTCCAGTCTTTTGTTTACATAGCTGTGATAATGTTTCCAGTCTTTTCTTTACATAGTTGTGATAATGTTTCCAGTCTTTTTTTTACATAGTTGTGATAATGTTTCCAGTCTTTTTTAGTTGTGATAATGTTTCCAGTCTTTTGTTTACATAGCTGTGATAATGTTTCCAGTCTTTTCTTTACATAGTTGTGATAATGTTTCCAGTCTTTTTTTTACATAGTTGTGATAATGTTTCCAGTCTTTTGTTTACATCGATGCACCTGCCCATCTTTTCTTGTGGCTGTGTCTTGGCGTGTGGGCGGCCATGGCATAGTTGTTCCTTATCCCTGTGTGTACATTTTTAGCCTATGCATAGTTGAGATTCTTTTTATGCTTGTGAGTACCTACATCTGGTATTCTAACCCTGTTCTTTAGTAATTTTCTAGAGGGCTCTTCATTTTACTCCTGCAGTGTTATGTTCCTCATATATGTATGTCCTTGTTATATCATTCTCCCTCATGCTTTTAACCTGGATTAATGTTAAGGGAAAGGAGAATGTGCATATAATAGTTTACCTCTAACATTGGTCAATCTTAATCCCGTGTTTATAATGAAGTTACAATGAGCAGGAGGATTATGGTTAAGATCAGTGATAGAATTATGAAATAGATGATTTACATCTTTGTATTTAAAATGGAAAGAAAAGAGGTAACATATAATCAGCCTTTATTACCCTTAATCAGATGTCAACCGAGGAGTCCAACATTGTGGATGACACTGACTCGGATGCCAAGATGGAAGACTTGATGGAGGAGACCAGAGAGGAGGAGGAGGAGGTGGATGGGGAGGGCAGCGGCCGGAGGGGGGACATCACCGCCTGTACGAGTGAAGTCATGACCCTGAGCTCCGTTTGTGATCCCCCCGTGGCCCCCACCACCACCACCCCTGCCCCTGTGTACCCCCTACTCCTGAGACACCCACCACACCCCAGGTACAGCCACACATGGGTGACTCTGTGTTTGTCTGTTAAGTAATGTTCTTAACCCCTTCGCGCCCATACCTTTCCTTTCCTATAAAAAATTGTATGTTGTCGAGCCATAAAATTACGAAAAGTAACTGAATATATCAAATTAGTCAGTCGACAATGATACTAAACAGGTCATATCTATAAAATATTGCTTATATTCACTAAAAATCGCTTAATGGTAGCCAAATTATAATGGAAATTACGCTCTGGGTCTCAAGGGGTTAATGCTTCTCTTCCTAATTTTCCTTTGAAGATTCTGGCATTTCGAATCTAACCCTTCCTTTTCATGTTTTTGTACGCTATGTCAAATTAACTTTACACATACTTAATTTAGGGTTTTGAATATTTTGAGTCTGTAATTCTAGCTTTACTCATTGTGGGGAATGTAATTATTATAGTAATGATGTAGTGATAGTGACAATACACATTTGATCTTTCTGCAAAACATGATCTCTTGCAAGGCAGTTAGAGTTTTTGGGAAAAAAAAGAAGCTACTATTTTGAAGTTGACAATGATTTAATTTGGCAGGGAGGTGAGATATATTGGTTAGATACACGTTTGATCTTTTCGCAAAACATGATCTCTTGTAAGGGAGTTCGGGTTTTGAGGAAAGAAAAAAACCTAATATTTTGAACTACTATGAACTAAACTACTTTGAATTGCACTAAAAAAACTACTACTGTGTTTTGAAGTTGACGATGATTGTATGTGGCAGGGAGGTGGAGGGACAAGCGGGCCACAGCACCCGGCAGCAAGGGCAGAGCTCTTCATCAGCCAGCAGACGTCCCTCCTGCAGTTCAATGAGACAGCAGCGCTCTCGCCCCCTCTGCTGCAGGCCAAGATCAAACAGCTGGTGAAGCAGAACCCAGACATGGCTGAGGCTGTAAGTTCTTCTTTCTGTTTAACGTCAGATTTTCCCGTAATATCTTATGAGGTTAGACGGTCAATGATATGCTTCCAACTACAGCCAAATTCCCAACATCTGACCTCCAAACATCCGACTTGTCCAAACAACCAACTTTTTTCACCACCACATTGTGTCTTGTTTTGGCCATTTATTTTACTTTTTTTTTTTTAGTTTTTAGAAAACACTGATTTGTGGCTTTATTTATGCATGAATTTTACTTTTGCATATACCACTGGATCGGCCTTCAAGAGCTGCATCTTTTATGTTCTATACCATTTTGTCCTTACGTTTATGGTTACTGTGATATTCCAATTATCCACCTACCTTCGGTCCCCCCAAGGTCGGATAATTAATACTTAGCTGTATCTCTATCCGTTGCCTCTATTTCCATCTTTTTGGCTGAGGCTGTACATGGAGTTATCATATATATTTCCTTGGTTGTCTTGGTCTGATAATGTGCAGGGATAAAAACATGAAAGGATAAGGCGAGTGTATGTGTGGAATGCTATCTAAAGATTATGTAAGAAATTTTGTTTTGCAGAATTTATTTTTGTCTTGTTGAGATTTTTTGAATTTTAATCAGCTTAAAATTTTGAGCGGCACTGTGCTCTAGTTTTTTTAGGTGCCATCCTATTGGTGAAAGGTGGGCACTTTTATGAACAATTTATTGATACAAGTCACATGTTGCCAGAGTAAATGATCATGATTATTATGTGTCCCTGCCCCACCAGCACTACCTGAGCTACCTGAACTGCCTGCGGGTGAAGGAGTTCTCCGGGGCCGTACACAGCCTCCTGCGCACCTACGACGGCCAGCTGACCCCCCGGGAGTCTGGCCGCGTGGAGGACCAGAGCCGAGGGTTCCGATACGCCGCCATGAACCTGGCCGCTCTGCATGCACACTTTGGCCACAAGTGAGGAAGCTACTTTTCCATAGTTTTAAGTTAATTCCATTTTAATTTCCATACTTTATCCATAGCTGACTGATTATTGAGACCTTACCTTTTTTTTATCCAGAGAAAGGAAGCATAAATCAATAAAGTACAATATCATAGTCATATGTTGAGGTAGACACAAATTGACTTACAACTAGGAGACTCTTTTCTGTGGGCATCTGTTTGGTAGGAAAGCGGGTCTGTTTGTGCTGAAGGAGGCCATCCGCCTGGCCCAGGAGATCAGTGACCACGTGTGTCTGCAGCACGCCCTGGCCTGGCTCTACACACTCTCCCCCATACACAAGGTAAGCCCCCGTCACCCTATGCCATACCTAGGCAAGCTTGGGTCTCCATTCACAGCACACAGGACATCTTTGTGTTGCTGTTAACCTATTCCATTAAAGCTTCTTGAGCCTTGGAATATCCTCAGTGAGCGAAAGAGTAATTGGAATATATTGGAATTTAACCTCTTCACGCTCAGATCTTTCCTTTGCTATAATAAATTGTATGTTGTCAAGCCATAAAATTACGAAAAGTAACTAAATATACCAAATTAGTTAGTGGTAAAGGATACTAAACAGGTCATATCTATAAATTATTGCTTATGTTCCTTAAAATTGTCTAATGGTACCCAAATTACAATGGAAATTATGTTCTGGGACTCAAGGGGTTAAGGATGGAAGGGGTAAGGATAGTTGTAGTGGAGCTGTAAGCACCTCCTTGAGGGAGCTCTGCAAAACAAGCATTAGAATACATGTAGATGTGATAAACAGATGTATTTAACTTTAATATATGGTCTTATTAGTCTATGATGTGCAATAAGATCTTTGTGATAAGAATTTTTTTCAGTGTCATTTTTAAACCAAAGTCTGCACATTTTCTTTGAAGGACGCATTTTCATTACAGGTGATAAATAGACAGGTGTTTGGTGCAGGTAATGAATAGCAGGACAGCTCGTATTGAAAAAGATGAAAGAGAAACAGTTGTTGGTGAGAGAAATTTTTAAAGTGTCAGCTTTTGGATAGAATGTTGGATAGTGGAAGTGGTTTGTAGGAATCGCAACCTAATTCAGCATCATTTTCAGGCCCAGCTGATGAAGCGCTCCATGGTGAAAAGCTGTGAGTTGTCCCTGAGTTACCTGAGTTCCCTGGGCCGCCTCAACCACGCCAAGCAGCTCTCCTACACCAAGACTGCCCCGGCCACCCTCCTCCAGGTCAGTGCTGTCCCACTCATGTAAACACATACAGGGTCTTCCACAGAACAGGTAATGATGTGCCATAAGTGATGAATTTCATGCTTTACATTACAGCCTAGAGAATCCAACTCTATTAAAGAAAAAGTGCTTCGCTACATGTGACCGAAATTGTTTACCAATGATCGTGTCTCCACTACTACGAGTCATGCTTGTCCAATTTTTTTTCTTTACCCTAGGATTCTTCAAAATGTGAGACATAAATATGGTCAAGGGTAGAAAAATAATCATTAGGGTCATTGATTTTGAGTAGAATATCATGATAAGTTTTGGGCGTAACATTCCTTGCAGAGCATAGTGAGAGCCGAGGCCCTGAATTGCAAGCACAGCCTGGTGTCCCTGCAGCACGGTGCCTGGGCCCTGCGTGCTACACTCTGGGCCAACTGGGGTGTGTCCACCATGACCAGCCTGGCCTCACAACTCCTGCTCCACCTCAACACCCACCACCCCACCAGCCCATCCACTTTTTACTCTGCCCAACCCACCTGTGCTGCTGTGTGCAATATTGCCATTGGATTAGCAAACTTGGTAAGGTCATTTTTGTGAAAGCAACATATTTATGTTTGGCTTTATCTCATTTACTAACTTATCATTAGCATAACCTTGTAGGGAATCTCTTAATTTTGATCTGCTGGGGTGAGTGTTGAGTCATAGTCATGTCATCTACCTCTACTTCTTTGTTGTATGACATCTGATGCACACCTCAATTATGCTCCATATTTTCACAAGACAAGGTCACAGGTTATTGAACTGGACCCTCTGACTCCCTGTAAACAAAATCAAACATATCTGTGTGGAGGGTGTATCAGAGACAGTGCTCACTAAAGGAGGTTCCCTTAACCCATGGGCTGCGGGTGGACTCTTAAGAGGTTTCTCTGGTGGGCTGCGGGTGGCCTCTTAAGAGCGGGGTTTTTAAAGGCATACCAAAACCGCAGGCTTTAACCCAGGCGGCTACAAATTGGTGTGTGTAGTACAACATGGCAACTCGAGATATGCAAGAGCATATGCGAGCGCATGTGAGATATACGAGATATACGCGATATTACGCTCTAACCCATAGCGTATACGGGCGGATATTCGCCCGGGAAATCTCGCCATACGATGCAGTTCGCGCCACATTTTTCAACTACGGACCCCCCCCACCCACCCCCCAGACATATTTTGGGGGGTCAAATATATATGGCCGGGTGCGCTACAACATTCCCTACACGCTGATGTAGTTTTTATCGATTTTTGCAAGGGTCGTCAAAATGACCATACCCTTCGCCCAGGGCTTAGGTGTATAAAGCATACCCTTAGCTTGTTAAGGGTTAATGAGACTATATGAGGAGGATAATAAGTCATGATAACCAGTCTAAAAACAGTCTACAGCTATTTAATACTTACCAATTATTAAAGTATTGTGTAAACAGAAATTGTACATGCTGTGTAGTAGTGGTCTGCTTAGTCTCCTGGCCTTTGAATGTGTGATGAATAAAGTCCCTAAAACCATGGCTTATTGAGACACACTTTTTTTTTTTGTGTGTGTGATGTAAAAAAAAAAAAAAAAAAAAAAAAGGGTGTCTCAATAAGCCATGGTTTTAGGGACTTTATTCATCACACATTCAAAGGCCAGGAGACTAAGCTGACCACTACTACACAGCATGTACAATTTATGTTTACACAATACTTTAATAATTGGTAAGTATTAAATATCTGTAGACTGTTTTTATCGTCTTGGAAAATACAAGATCACCCCACTACAGCTGTCCCGTAAGTGGAGACAGTCCTTTTTTTTGTAAATAGTGGTGGAGGGAATTCTATGAGTAATTCTGTGGCTGGTAAATTATTGGAATGGACTCAGTCGGCAGGTGGTCAGTGCGGAGTCAATAGGGAGCTTTAAAGGAGGCTAGATAAATTCATGGATGGGGATGAAAGGTGGATGTAGGTAGTGTTAAGTAACAGGAACTACCTCATGTAGGTCTCGCGGCCTCTTGTAGCTTCCTTATTTTCTTATGTTCTTATGTTCTTTATGTAAAGGATGGCCCCTTAATGAGAAAATATGAAGATAATAAGTCATGCTAACCAGTGTGTCAATAAGCTATGTATCTTAGGTTTTAGGGGGATTTATTTATCACACATTCTGGAGACTAAGCTGACCACCACTGCACAGCATGTACAATTCAATGCTGTAATTTATGCTGTGTGTGCTGCAGGGGGACTACCAGCTGGCCGGGGAGGTGCTGCAGCATGCCCGCCAGCGGTTCCCCCCCCACGGGCAGCACTCCTCCACCTGGATGTTCACGCAGGCCTACATCAGCCTGGTGGACCTGCTGCATCAGGGCCGGTGGACGGAGGCACAGACGGCCATCACCAGCATGGCCACCACGCACCCGACGGAGGCCAAACTCAGGTAGGTTATCAAGCTCTTGGGATTATTTTCAGATGGTGTTTTGTGGGTGCCTTGCCGGGTTGGGTGTTCAGGGAAAATCCAAAAAAATGACCTTATTACCGTGTTTTGGAATGTGGTAATTAAGTAGGATTTGAGGGAATGGGTGTGTTTGTCAAAGGGTATGTGTGTGTTTATCCCTGTATGGGTCTGTTGCTGTGTAGTGTAGGTTGGATTATTTTCAGATGTTCATTTTTACCGCCTTCATTCTCACCACTCATGTTCTACCTGCTTCCCACAGCCCTGAAGGTTTAATGATTATGTTTTTTAGGTCTCGTATCCCGGTTTTTTTTTTCATAGTGGATACAAAATGTTACGTATGTATGAGAATAACAAGGGAATTGAACCTTTATTGTACAAAGAAAGAAAAGAAAAGGAAAAGAAAGGTGTAAACAAATAATTGGAAAAAAACCCACTGCAGTACCACCATATGACAGCACATTACACTAACATTATCTTATTTATTATCATTCACACATGTCTGTCTTGATACTAATTGTCATGAGTTATGCAGGAGTTAGGAGTATGAGTTATGTTATGCAGTTTTACAGGAACTACCACGTGTAGGTCTTGCGGCCTCTTGTAGCTTCCTTATTTTCTCATGTTCTTATGTTCTTACCTATGTTTTTATGCAGGCAAAGTGAGCTGCTGATAGCCAAGGGTCAACTCACTGAGGCCTGGGGGATGCTGGGGGAGCTGAGGAAGGACCCGGAGGTGGTGGGTGAGCTCCGGGTGCAGGTGCTGTTGATGGAGAGCTGTGCGTGTGTGGCGGGAGGAGCGTGTGCGGTGGCGCTACCCCTGCTGGTGGAGGCACTGTCCGCCGCACAACACCATCACCTGGCATACCTGGCAGCCCTCACCCACCTCCACACAGCCAATGTCCAGGTGAGTTGCATCTATTAAGTTTGGGATGTCAGTGATGGCATGTCAGTGTGTGCTCCCATAAGTCATGTCTTCACATCTATCTTAGCCCAGGTCCCACTATTTCTCCACGGTCTCCACTATTTCTTGACGGGGCCACGTCAAGCCGCATTATGATAACGCTGGTTGACGTAAAGACACGACATGACGTGGTCCTGATTTTTATGGTAACGAGGGCTGACGACGCCTCGTTCCTGACGTGGCGTGATTTTTTAACATTTCAAAAAAAAAATTGCGTCAGCCAACGTCAGTTACCCTGGACAAATGACGTGGCAGTGTCCTGGCCATAACGTGGATCTGTCTTTGTCTGACGAGTCATTAACGTAGCTAACGTGGCGATCAGGCTAGCTAGCTGACGTAAGTTGACGCGAAATACTTCCCACGTTAACCAGGCAAGCAATTTTCTCTAACGTGGATTGACATGGACCCGAAACCTCATAGTGGGACCCAGGGTTTACATACAGTGGGCCCCTGTAAGACGCAGACTTGAGAAACTTTTTTTTTTTAGTCGCGGTGACATGCATTGCACGGGGACGACCCTGCTAAATTGGCGTGAGGTTATGTCACATATCCACAAAACACACACAGTACACCCACCCTACCTCCCGGCTTCCCCCCTCTTTTTCTTCTCTCTCATACTCCAACACATCTTCCCATTTAACAGGGGGTCGTCTTTACTTACTCCCAGCATTCATATTTCATGTGTAGTACACAATATCATATCCCTTTTGTCACCTTGAATTTTGTGATATATCATATCTCTGTAATATATGTGATGACTTGCCATATATCCTCTCTTGAGATTTGAGCTGGCAGCACCATTTTACAGGTGATCTTCAGGTCTGAAACTAATACATTTGTTTTTCCTCCCAGCTCCAGCTAGGATTGTCAAGAGAGGCTGAGGCAAGCATCACAGCTGGCCTAGGCACTGTGCTTACTGGAGGCTCTGTGTATGACCAGGCTCGGGCCAGGCTAGTGGAAGCCAAACTCCTGGTTAGTCTAAATGTCCTCTGATCTATGTCTATGTTTGCACATTAATGATAGGCTCACCATCAGACATCACCAATGCACTCATTTTATAACACCATCGGCTTTGAGGATACTGCGGTAAACCAACGTATTATAAAGGGCATGAAAGTTTTATTTTTATGAAGTCTTAGCAGTATCTGCATGAAGGGACGTACGTACCCGTTACACTTGTACAGCCATTTTAAATCGTACGAGTCCAAAGTTTTTTGTCTTTCAACTCACTTCTTTTAACTGACTTCTTCTATCATTCAAACACTGCCATATTGTTGCCTCTCTTACTATCTTTTCTCGTTATTTTCATTCTTACCGCTCCTCTGAACTTGCTAACTGGATGCTTTCCCCCTCCTGTGACTTGCATAAATTTATGTGGCTTTGAGAAACCAAATAATACTAAGTAATTGTTATGGTAAGGAAAGGTTAGATTATAGTCATTTTGGTGGTAAATCTGAAGAACTACGCCTCGCAAAGTAGTATTCCTTATATTAGCTTGTCGAAAGAATGATTTTTTTTTATCAACCTTGAATACTTCAGTGTAGGTAAGGTGAGGGAAAGGTTTGTGTAGTTCACATGTAGTGCTCAACTGGGGAGAAATTTGTTATCTTGCTACTTGCTAGATCACCATCATTGACTGTGTGTAAAAGGGTTTTTAGGCGTAAGGATGTCAGAAACTTATGAAAAAACACTTTCAAGTAATTTGTAATATTGTTTCAAATGTGTCATTGTGGTTTTAGGTAAGCCAGGCTAAGGCAAAGCGAGGACTGGGAAGCTGTTGGGAGTGGCCGTGTCTCTTGATTTGGTGCACAAGTTGTTCAGCAAGGTGCGAGCCTACCACAAGGTGCGGGAGACTCTCTACTTCAAGGTCAGTTTTTATGAGTCTATGTTGGTTTATCATAAGAGATTTTCCTGGTTTTTTTTATGATTGATCTAGATTTACAGTGTGGACGTTCAGTGTGCTGTCAGCCTCCACCTCAGCATCTGATAGGTGCTGCTTATGTCATCCTTTCAAAACTTATCCAAGAGTAGGTCTAGATTTATGGCAATTATTTTAAGATTCTAGATTAATTACCTAACTTGTGCTGCTGAACATCCCTACTGACTAATCATTACCTTCTATCATGCTTGCCATCCAGAACTCAATAAGAATTAGGAATAACAATAAATAAGAATTCAGGGGTAAATTACTCAATTAAATTACCGGCCCTACTCATGTAATTCAGAGCGCCATCATTTTTACCATTGTCGACTTTTGAATTTATATGGGGGGGGGTGTGGGCTAACCTTCACTGGTTAGCCATAACCAGTTAAATAAGTCATAAACCATGACAACCATGTTTATTTTAGTATACTTTCCCTTAGCCAAAAACTGGGGTTGCCTGTCAGGAAGAGCATCCGGGGCGTAAAACTCATGCCACAAAATTAAATGATGAACGCCAACAATAGAATTGGAAGCGTATCATTGATCGTCTAACCTCATAAGACATTATGGGAAAATCTGACGTTAAATAGAAAAAGAGAAAGAGTAAGTTACTAAAAATATATCTAGCCTAATTTTCATTTTGCTCCTCCTTATGCACCACCCAACAGGCTCGGCTCTACCATGAGGTGGGCTACGTGGAGGAGCGCAACAAGTGTGCCCTGGAGTTCCGGCAGTTTGAGCTGCAGCATCCCTGTCAAGCATACCAGCTCACCGTCAATTCCTTTTGAGGAGGCTCATCAACCACCTTTGATAGGACTGTGATATGTACCAGTAACAAAAGTGTATTTCATAAGAATATAAGGAAGCTACAAGTTGCCGTGTGACCTAAACGTTGTACCATATTTTACGGCTTATAAGACGCTGCATCTTGGAAGACGCACCCTGATTTTGGAAAGGAATTTCTAAGAAAAAAAACGAAAAAAAAACAGATTTTCTACTGGTAGGCGGTAGTAAAATCTACCAATTTCCTCGGTAGGTGGTGGTCTGAATTGTCTTTCTGTTGCTCTGTTCTCATGTTCTTTGGCGTATCGTACAACTTCTAGCTTGTATGCGATAGTATAAGTAAATAGTTTTGATGAATTCGCCATGGGTGATAATTTCCAGGACTGAAAAGAGCTTGTGATACGTGTGACAGCCTGGTGGTAAATGATACATAAACACTGGCAGACGATAGTTGGCACTGTTGGCGCCAATCTGCCGAGCCTTCGAGACAGAACGTAAACATCACAGCGTGAGGACAGATTAGTTGATTTGAATGTCTTATGGTATTCGAAATACTTGTAACATGTAAGTACTGAGGTTATATCATATAAGAGGCTGAATTGAATAGCTACCTAAGCTCATACAACATTCATCTTGGAAGACGCAAGTATTTTTTAGGGGAAAAGTGCGTCTTATAAGCAGTAAAATATGGTAGTTCAGTCAGTTCGTGATAATTTCAAGTCATCCATACAAATAATGGAAATGTTAAGGATGTAATACAAAACTTAAAACCAACACATTTTATGATGGAAGCCATTTGAGCAATCATACACAATACTTGGTGGAATTTAATGTTATAGATTCTTAATAACAAAAATTGTTTGGCCTCAAGCAAATTTAATTAGTCAATGTGGAGAAGAAAGTCAACAATTCATTAAAATCAGGCATTTTTAGACAGGCACTTGAGGTTGTTAAGTATTATTCTCATGAAATATTCACTATATACTTTTTAAAATATGTACATTCAGTTGATGTTTAACTGCTTATTTTCAGAGCTTTCGAACCATCAAAACCAATAAACTTATATTTCATAGTATTCCCATGACTTTGTGGCTATCTTTGTTAGGCTATCACTCCAAACTAAGAGTTCACTCCCACTTGTGATGGTTTCCACTGGTAGTGTTCATCAACATCCTGTATGCTGTTTGGGATGTTCTTTAGGAGTTACAACATGGACATCCCTTTAAGAGTTACAAGTATGCAATATTTGGCAACCCCAAATTGAAATCATTCAGGGATATAAATCTTGAAGAGCATATAAGTGTCCCTAAATGTATTTCTCACAAACCCCCTATTATATGATGGACACCTTGGCAACACAGCTCCCATAATTACTGCAAGAAATTCAGACAGCCTAGAAGTGCCAGTCTAAGGGGTGAGCCTCTTGGGGTCACGTGGGAACATGGACGCCTTGCGGATGTTGTCGAGGCCAAGGTACAGCATGGTGACCCGCTCCAGCCCGATGCCCCCTCCAGCGTGGGGCGGGCAACCGTACTTGAAGGAATCTATGTAGGACTGGATGGTGTCAATGGGGATGTTGTGAGCCTTGGCTCTCTCCACCAGGAAGTCTGCATCGTGTACTCGCTGAGCCCCGGAAAGGATTTCTTCTCCACGCATGAACATGTCATACGAGTTGCTCCACTTGGGGTTGCTAGGGTCTGGCATGGTGTAGAATGGCCTCACCGCTAAAGGAAACTTGTCCAGGACATAGAAGTCTGTGTCGTACTTTGCCTTAATCAACCGACCAAGGAATTTCTCATTAGGGGTGCTCAAGTCTTCCGTCTCATCCATCTCTATGCCCGCCTCCTTCAGCATGGCTACTCCCTCCTTATACTCCAGGACCAAGGGCGGGTCCAGGAACTTGAAAGGTTCCGCTGGAAATTGCTTGTTAACTGCTGCGATCTCGTCTGCGTAATTGTCTCGCAGACCCCGGAAGATCTCCGTGAACATGTCCCCAATGGTGTTCATGGCCTCGTGGTAGTGATGGGTGAAGGCCATCTCCAAGTCCAGGCCCACAAACTCTGTCAAGTGACGGTGTGTGTTGGAGTTTTCTGCGCGGAAGATGGGTCCTATGGTGAATACTTTGCCAAAGTCTGCAGCAATGGCCATCTGCTTGTACAGCTGTGGACTTTGTGCTAAAAATGCATCTTTGTCAAAATACTTCATGCCAAAGACATTTGCACCACCCTCTGAGGCAGCAGATATAAGCTTGGGACACATGACTTCTGTAAAGTTCTTAGCCCTAAGAGCTTCTCTGAAAAGGTGGCAAACTCCACCCTCCAGCCTGAATATGGCCTGGTTGGTGGGGGTGCGCAGGTCAAGGATGCGGTTGTCCAGTCTGGTGTCTTGGTTGACCTTGATATGTAAGCCCTCAGGGTCATCTTCTTCAGGTCGCATTGCATCTTCAATCTGAGGGACATATTTAGGTAAGTCACTTGGTGTGTTATGGTATAAAATCAATATGAATGTATGGTAGGTTGATTCATTCAAATTTAGATAGCTATATGAATGAATTAAACTGAAGACGAAAGTCGTACCTGGAGTGGGAGCCGAGGCAAGGCAGCAGAGACAACAAACACCTTTGTGGTGTGGAGTTCCACGTCCTGGATGCTGCACGACTCCACCTTCTGCTCCGTGGCTGTGATCTGAAACAACACATTAACATGACTTTTGTCTTTATAAAACTTAACACTTATAAAGCAAACTGATTGACTAATTCTCAACATACATATATACATGAGCTTAAGATAATAATATATAAAATGACTTGAGTGATACATATTTTCCTATTAGCCAGTATTATAATTGCACATCATCAGGACTGACCTTCCCCTCCACATCAATGATGCTCTCCTTGGTTATGTTGCAGACGAACTTGACCATCTGTTTGGACACATTCTCCCCTACAGCCAGCACACACTGCACCGTGTTGGCTTGGCTTCGAAGAACAAAAAATGCTTGCTTCCCTGAAATAAATAATAGCAATCAAATGGATTTCCTCATGCTAAATGTGTACTAACCTACTTATCTTTTCATTTTTAATAATAACAGCAAGATACTAATTGTGTGGGTACCTTTGCCACGGCTGGTGTGGAGACGGGCCCTGACAGTGATGGTTTGGTTGGTCAGGCTGCTGCTGACGTCTCCAAGCAGTGTGTGAGTGACGGGCCGCTTCTCTTCGCTCCTGTTCAAGGGCAGGTTCCCGTACCGGTCTTTGGCGCAGTCCTCTCCATCCTGCTCTACATCCTGCAATAAAAAAAATTCAAATCAATGCAGACATGCTGACTAAAAATCTGACAAAGCATGTGATTGCTTCTAAGGTAAGGTTCAAACATTTGTTGATGAATGTCATTAACACATTTTGGAACAATTTCAAAGGAAAAATTTGGGCTGATGATGAAAAACAGACTAAAAGCTAACTTATTTGCAAGATAAACAGTATAGTGGGTACCTAAGGCAGAAAATTGATTTACCTTTGGCAACAGAATGGGTATAACATTTGACATCCATTTCAAAGTAAGTAACATTAATTCCATCACACCAGGGAATCAGAGACAGACATGCACTGCAAAAACACTACTTACACCTCTTGCAGCAGCATTTTGGGATTTGTGCTCTGCCTTTTTGGTTGCCTTTTCTTCCGCTTTCTGAGCCTTCTTCAAAGCATTCTTACTGGGCCCGTCCCCTGAGCTGTAAAAGAGTGTGCGGTGAGAAAATGATGTACAAAGATTCACCATAGGATGCACTTTCAATGCCTTCTTCATATCCCAGGCTTTGCGAGTGAATATAACCATACCTGACTGGCATACACTGACATCTCACCTGGCTGCCACCTAATTACCTACCCTTACACAATGCATGACTCAATTGTGCCTTGGAAATCTGTCTTTTTACTTAATATTTTATGGTCAAGCTTTACAAAGGATAATCTTATTCTTTTCCAATATATAGTATTTACCCATTAGCAAAAAATTACAACATTTTGAATAGCAGTATTGTGGAATTCTCACCTCCATCACCATGATCTTTACTAATACCACAGGAATATAATGCCTCCCACAGCACTGTAACCTGATAGGGTGCATCATATTTATTATAAATTCCTGCTAAGTTACCTCGTATGTTTATAGTGTTAATGCTGTGAGAGGTCTTCATTCATTACATGCAATATTGCAGTTTGCCAATTTTTTTGTCCCAATTTCCTTGGTGAGGTAAGCTTGTTGTGTCAGGACCTCAATTTAGATCATTACAAGCTGGTGTTCAAGTTTGTCTGCTGTGGGAAAGATGTTTTTTTACTTAGATTAGAAACTCAAGATACACATATATCTAGGCAGCCTGGGTCTTGTGCTGCAAACGGAACAAACCCGTTTTCTAATATTGCATTGGATATTGCAATGCCATATGAACACCCTTCCTAGTGAGACAGGCGTAATTCTGTACAGGTAATACCCAGAGAATGACTGCATAGCTAGTCCATAACATGAAGCCCGACTGACTATACTCTTCGTAATACGTGTAAATAAGCTAAAATGATAGTGAAACGTTATAGCAGGTTTCCGGGAAATAAAAATATCTCCATGCGATAAAGCACCATTTTTTGGCTAGGAAAACTTACTCAGTGTCTCAAAAAATGACCGCGCAGTCCTCGTCCATTTTTACCTGATAGTGTAATGGTGGGTAGCATGGCACGGGGTCAAGCAGTCTACCCTGGTAGTGACGTGTGTACCTAGCTGATAAGGCCTTAACACAGCAGCAGGTGTATCTTGGTGCTGTTAATAGAAGTTAAGTAATGGAGGGATAGCAGTAACTTGACTTTGAAATGGAGTATTATAGGGACAGGAACCCAATCTCCTCTGATATCACCTTAATCCATGTGTAATAACATGACTTGAGTAACTGTTAACTAATCAACTTCAGGATATGTCACCTGGTTATACACACCTACCGGTACCTACCTACGGTATATTACCTCGATACAGATACGCTGTTATACGATCGTGAGACAGTGATCTATAACTTACCTGACTTCCTTTTCGTTGGCCATGATGAGCAGATGAGGTGGAAGCTGTGTGAGGGGCAGGGCAGGTGCTCACAGTCACACACACACACAGGCTCACAGCTGACACACAGTGACACACGCGGCCTGCCTCTTGCACCGTCAGGCAACCACTCGAAAAGGTGAAGATATCTATTTTTTCCGATATGCTATGTGGTAATTCCATGTAGATAATATTATAATCATGTACAGAACATTCTATTCCATTTTGGTAGGTTATTTGGTAGGTATATATTGTTTTTATTGCCTATAGTAATGCGCGGATATAAAGTGACAGCGGTGCCTGGCAATATTTTCTTTTCTGGTGAAACTACCACACACGACTGCATATTGATAATTTCTGATGTAACAATGATCGGAAATGATGACATAGATAGAATGGCTCATTCAGATATACATATACATCGCATTCATAATCAAAGAGGTTGAGTTTTGCATATGCTTCCGTACGTAGATGTACGGTAAAAGAAAGACAACAACAACTCGTATGTTTTTAGTTTATATGTAGTTTCTTTTGTACATTATAGCACAATATTAATATCTATAGAGTACGATATGTACTAGTACAATACAACAACGGTGTATGTTAAAAATAGCACTTAGTAACACACTTTAAAGGGATCATGATGCAAAGACCGCTGGATAAGGTGACAAGTTCGGGGACATAATAATTGCCAGACATTGAAATATTAGAAGAGAGCTCATATGAGTATCCAGTGCACATATTTATATGGATGTTGCAAGCATTGTGTGTGGTGTGCGTGGTGGGGGTCTGGGTTGGGGTGTGGGGGGTGCGTGGTGTGTGGGTGGAGCCATCTGTGGGCGGCGTGCGGAGGGCGGCGCAGCACAGCCCGCGGTGTAAACAGTCAAGTGTCAAGTGGTGTGTCGGGTAGGCGCGTGCCAACACCTCCGGGGCGCCCTTAATGAAATGAGTGCACGGTGTTAGTGCTGGCGGGTCCCACTGATGGAGATGGAGGAGACCATAGTGGAGGAGTGGCTCAGGTCACTCCAGCTGGAGCAGTACGCCGATTCCTTCATCGACAACGGCTACGATGACCTGGAGATCTGCAAACAGATCGGTGCCCCCGACCTGGACGCCATCGGTGTGGTCAACGCGGGGCACAGGACCTCCCTGCTCAATGCTGTGCTGCTGCTGCGGGAGGAGGGCGCCGCCTCGGTCTACTTCACGGTGGAGGAGGCCCAGCTGGCCTCCCGCGACCACTCTTCCCTGCGTAACTCCAGCGGGTCGCGAGGCCGTTCCTCCCGTTCCTCTCGGGGCTCAGGCTCCACCGCCTCCACTCCGGGCGACCCTCCACTCCCCGTCACCCTGAGCATGGCGGCGCCCAACACCCCGGCCAGGTACCTCGACGCCTACGAGGCCGGGCGGGCGGAGCTGGTGCGTCTGCCCCACACCCAGCTGAGCGGCCTGCTGAAGGAGAGGCTGGTGCAGGACGCCGTGGACCTGGCGGCACATCCCTATACCACTCAGGTATGTACTCTGTCTAGCATCCCAGACACCTGCCTCACCATTATTCAGAATTATTCTTCCCCTTGGCAACCAGGGGAAGAGCAGTGAGTTCATTGTGTGGCAGCAGCAGGCTCTCTGTGTGGGGCTGCCTGATGCTGTACTGTGTTGTGCTCCTCCTTACTTTAGTTAATATTCCACAGGAGTTGGTGGGCTCTTCTCTATTTGCCTTACAGCTTACTTTTTCTCTATTATTTTCGGTTCAGTATGTTGTGTAGTAGTAGTTATTAAATAACTTTTGGAAACCAAAATATATTAGGTAAAATTCTAGAGTCCTTACCCGCCCTTATTAGTTGGCTTTTTTCCTCCAGACCTTCACAGATCCTTCAGATACCTCTAAAACGTAATTATAAAGTGGGGGAGAGTTAAAAAAAAAAAAAAAATATTACTAACCTAACCTTAATATAACCTAACCTAACCTGGTAAAATTATAATTCTTTCCCGCCCTTAGGTCTCGCTAGGAGGTTATAGTGAGGTTAGATTAGTATTTTTTTTTTTTTTATCTCCCCCCACTTTATAATTACGTTTTAGAGGTATCTGAAGGGATCTGTGAAGGTATTGAGGAAAAAAGCCCACTAATAAGGGCGAGAAAGGACACTAGAATTTCAGCAAATATTACACCTATTTTTATATAACATTAGCTAGGTTACGTTTAGGTTTGGGTAGGTTAGATTTAATTTTGGTTTAGGCTTAGGATAGGTTTGGGTTAGGTTTTGCAGAGTTATTTAGGTTGAGAAAGCGAATCTGATGGTGCGCGATTGCCCGGCTACCCTGGCTGGTTGGCGGCTGCGGCTTACGGTTACTTTTTGTCGTGTTTGCTTCACTACTCATGCTTTCGTAGTATTGTAGTCATGCGAGGTATAGATAGAAAGAGCTTCTGAATCTGCACATCCCTCGTAAGATTCTTGCCGTCCTCCATGATATCTCCCATGCCTTTGTTCTAATAAATATCACGTTAGGTTTTATAGGCTATTCCATACCGATACAGCAATGTCACTCCTCTGCCTAAAAATCACAAGTGATATGGCACCAGTTACTGAGATTTGAAACTATGTAGTACAGTAAAAGCTCGATATAACGGAATAATTCAGCCAAGGCCGATTCCGGTAAATAAAATTTTCCGCTAAATCGAACTTCCGGTATCGTCTCCTGATATACGTAGCTCGATATAACAAAATTTTCCGTAAAATCGAGAGCGTTTCCGGTAATTCCTGTTTCTGCAGTGGTCTGTATGGCGGCCCCCCCAAGCCTACACAAACATGTTGGTCGAAGGCTGTTAGCGGAACCGCACCAAATATTGCTGCATTTAGCGGAATTTTCAGCTATATCTACCATTGAAAAATTGAATAATAGCATTTTTTCTCTCGCTTAATCGAGCTTTCTGGTATATTGAGTTCCGTATTTATAACCCCTTGAGACCTAGAACGTAATTTTCATTGTAATTTGAGTCCCATTAGACTATTTTTAGTGACTATAAGCAATGTTTTATAGATATGACCTGTTTTGTATCCTTGTCCACTAACTAACTTGGTATATTAACCCTTTCACGCACGGTGACGCGATCGCGTCAAAACGGGCCCGTCAGTCTCGTCGAATTGCGTCAAAAAACAGTTAAAAATTCGCCAAAAATAAAGTATTTATCGGAATTGCGTCAAAGATCCAACCTAGACCTGTAAAATAAACTAATTGCCAACTCTCGTGTGAGTGGATGTGAAATGATAAGGGTTTGTGTGTCAGTTTCCACTCAGCAGGTAGCCTTTGCGCTTGAATTGTCGTCCCTTTAAAATGTGTCCCGAGCTGGCCATAATGGCCGTATGAAAATTATAATGGTAGCGTTGGAATCCTCATAAAACTCCGCTTTTAATGGCATATAAACCATAAAAAGTTGACTCGGGAAGTCTCGAGCTACGAAGTGGTGAACGTAAGTATTTCTTATTTCTCTTTACTCAGTATTTTTTCGGAGTCGGTAAATTCTGCTACCAGGAAAAAAGAATACACGTTGGTGAAATTGATAACATAAAAAAATAATTCGCCGCACAGTCTGGCCATTTCGCAGGGCCCCTTAGGGAGCATAAGACGGATGTTGCAGTGGACGGAAAAACTTATTAAACTTTTCGTGCGTGAAAGGGTTAAGTGACTTCTTAATTTTATGGCTCGACAACATACAATATTTTATAGCAAAGGAAAGATCTGGGCGTGAAGGGGTTAATTGAGCTTCTACTGTATCTTGAAAAACGATAAATTAGTATGTGCTTGTAAAATTAGTCATTTATGCCGTCCTGCTAAAAGATTTGGGTAAATATGCAGTTTTAACCATACTCCTTATTACCAATATTCTCCAGACATAACGCTCCCCCCCAGACCCCCCTTGTATTATTTTTCATTTCCGACGGCTGTTGTATGGGTTAGAAATACTCCTTATGATGAGAACAAAACGTTCAGGATACTTAAAACCACCGATCGTGTATTTGTTGTAAGTTTGTAACTGCACTTATACCAAGGTTTTTATTGTGATGGTCAGGGATGACAATGTTGCATAAGTCAGTAATTTTTTGTAAGCAGTTGCATTTGCTGTGATTTTGTTACACTCACTTTCGCAAGAGTCAGCTGTCGCCTGCCGTGGTGTAGAGGCTAGCGCGCCTAGCTATGAATCCGCAGGCCCTGCTTCGAATCTGGGCCAGGGCAGTTGGCGTGCAGCTCACCCAGCTGTTCATCCTTCCTTTTGGGGTTAGTCGATAATTAGGTACGTAAACCTGGGGAAGGTAACTGGTAACCGGGATGTCACGCTAGCCCTGTGTCCCGGGATAGAAAGTTCTCACCCACCACAGGCTCAAGGGTAATGCAACGGAGATGAGCACCGAGGCCACGCGCAGCATAGCGTATGCCCCCATCTTTACCTTTACCTAGCCTGTCATTGACCCTTGTTTATGTATACATCTACAGCACACAACTTTCTTTCCTTTCTAACATGGATAGGCAAACATATGGATAACATTAGAGAGAGATAACGCTTTTTTAAATGATTTGAAGGATTACTACATAGGCACAAAATTAATGGAACATAGACAGAGATGTATCTCCGTGCCAAAAACTTGTATCATTGAATGGAATTTACTTGTATTGTGGAGAAGGGTACAACTTTTTGTTTAACCAATGTTTGTATAAAGCGAGTATATTGTAGGGTGGCTGAAGCAACTCCTATTTGTGGGCAAATATGTTCGTAATGTGGGCGAATGGACTATTGGGTAAATTGACCGGTAAACTAGATCGTTTGTTAGCTTGAGATAATTTAGTCACTGTTCTGATGTGTCACAAAGGGAATCATTCAGCAAACCACAAACATGCATATACTGCTAGTCTCCATGTGGACGTTTTATACATACACACAACCTCGATTTCCCGGACCTCCATTTCCCGGATATCGGATTTGCCGGACAAAATCCGAGGTCCGGGGATATGTCAAGTCATTCGGACGTTTTTTTTTTTTTTTTATTTTTTATTTTTTTTTATTTTTATATTATATAATATTATATATATATTAGGTATACTCCCACTGCCCCTGGTGCAGGAACATCTCTGAGACTATTGAACACTTTCTGCTGCCTCCCGCCAGGTGGCAGCATGCTCAGCGGTTGTATTGTTTACATTTGGGCACACGACACTCACGGTTCACCTGCACAGCCTCCCTTAGTCCCCTGACCCCCACTGCCCCTGGTGCAGGAACGTCTCTTTAGACTATTGAATACTTTCTGCTGCCTCCCGCCAGGTGGCAGCATGCTCAGCGGTCGTATTGTTTACATTTGGGCACACGACACTCACGGTTCACCTTCACAGCCTCCGTTAGTCCCCTGACCCCCACTGCCCCTGGTGCAGGAACGTCTCTTGAGACTATTGAACACTTTCTGCTGCCTCCCGCCAGGTGGCAGCATGCTCAGCGGTCGTATTGTTTACATTTGGGCACACGACACTCACGGTTCACCTGCACATCCTCCGTTAGTCCCTGACCCCCACTGCCCCTGGTGCAGGAACGTCTCTTGAGACCTTTGAACACTTTCTGCTGCCTCCCGCCAGGTGGCAGCATGCTCAGCTGTCGTATTGTTTACATTTGGGCACACGACACTCACGGTTCACCTGCACAGCCTCCGTTAGTCCCCTGGACCGGTATTACCAAAACTTAATCATAGCTATGACAAATATTTATCATAACTCTTGGATATGATACATTCTTATCATACGCCATTTATCATAAGTTTGGAATCTAGCACAATTGTTTATCATAAGCGTCTGCTAAATATAGCGTCAATTGTTTCTTTAAAATGGTTATATAATCAGTAAATTTATCCATTGACCACGTTTTATGGGTTGACACTTCTTCCCTTATGTTTATAACATGTTTAAGGCAGTGACACAGAGAGTAATGTAGTAATTCATTCCCGAAAATAAAGCATATAGATGTACCGTGGAGCAGTATCTGTGTAAACACGAAACAGAGTTGCCAGATGGCGATGTTTTCGACCTAAAAGCTGTTTGTACAAAGTTGGTGAGGAACAATATGCCCTCACACGGTCTACTCGGTATTTCCTAATCAGCTGTGCATCACTCAGCTCACTCAACACATCCCTATGTGGGCGAATATTTCTTCACTGAGGCTGTTATTGTGTCTCGGCCCTGTTAACAGCTGGAAAGTTTATCATAGTCGCGGAGCCGTATCATAGTCGCGCTAGAACTCGGTGAACCCACTCTTAGCCTCCTGCGCGGTTTGTGATAGTCCCCCCACAATTTATGATATCCGCCAGCCAGTTGTGACTAAAATGGGCCATTTTGTCCAGCTATGATAAACGTTCTTAACTATGATCTCTTTGGTAATACCGGTCCTGACCCCGCTGCCCCTGGTGCAGGAACGTCTCTTTAGACTATTGAATACTTTCTGCTGCCTCCCGCCAGGTGGCAGCATGCTCAGCGGTCGTATTGTTTACATTTGGGCACACGACACTCACGGTTCACCTGCACAGCCTCCCTTAGTCCCTGACCCCCACTGCCCCTGGTGCAGGAACGTCTCTTGAGACTATTGAACACTTTCTGCTGCCTCCCGCCAGGTGGCAGCATGCTCAGCGGACGTAAAAGTCCGCGGCGGGGTAGTTGATATTGGCGGTTGCCGGACAGTAAATACTAGCGTAGGATAAACGTCCGGGGGTGGGTAATGGCATCGGACTGTTGCGATTCCCGGAGTTTTGTAGTTCCCGGACCAGTGCTCCCCCTATTAGTCCGGGAAAACGAGGTTTGTGTGTACTAATAGAGAGGCCAATCAATGATTGAAAATGAATAATTGCAACATAATGAAAAATTGTCATTAAGTCCTTTGTTACAAGAGATAAGCACGTCTGGCAAGATGTTGAATTTGTTTTGAGATTATATAGATCAATAACTTGAATTATATCAATATGATCTGTTGGCATCACCAGGTTAGACACACAGTAACCTCACAGTCATCACCATGCCGGGTTCTCTTAATCATGGAAGTTAAGCAGCAGTCAATAAAGTTCTTTTTGTTATATCAATGAAAGTTTGCTAAAAAAGTTTTCCGCAGCTATACCTTGTTTGAGTTCATTTGACTATGCAGGTGTGGCAACATAACGGATGGTTCACCTATGTGGTTAATGAGCTTCATGTGGCAGAGTGAGAATTATGTGTAGCGCCATCCATCTAACTAGAGACTGACCATGGTGACAGATCATTACTGAAATATCAAATGCTATATTGGAATTATTGAAGTAGGTTATTATTTACTTATTATCATTATTATTTTTTTTCTCTCTCTCTCTCTCTCTCTCTCTCTCTCTCTCTCTCTCTCTCTCTCTCTCTCTCTCTCTCTCTCTCTCTCTCTCTCTCTCTCTCTCTCTCTCTCTCTCTCTCTCACACTCTCACTCTCTTCTTACATATCCTCCCACCTACCTTTCTTCCTTCACCCCTTCCCCAACTAAGAGACAAGCAGAATCTCTCTCTCTCTCTCTCTCTCTCTCTCTCTCTCTCTCTCTCTCTCTCTCTCTCTCTCTCTCTCTCCTCTCTCTCTCTCTCTCTCTCTCTCTCTCTCTCTCTCTCATGTGCACGTCGTCATTGTGGTGTGGATGGCACTGAATGTGTAGCCTGGAAGTGTTGGAGAATGAGAGAAAGTAGCTTCAAGTGACTAATTTCTCTACAATTTTCTCGCAAAATGCAATTACGAGCATTGTTTCTTGTAAAAGTGAATGTAGTGAAACCTTGACTTAGTAGAGGGCATTTCTAATTCACTATTTCTTTTCTTATTTGAGAAGTTTTCCAGTAGCATATGAATACTGATTCCACTAGTGCATTCACCCCTGTAGGAACATGTCAGAGAAGCACAATACAATGCCCATTAGAGTTTGTAACCTTCTATGTTGTTTATCAATGGGACAACAAGGAGGGTGGCTTGTGGTGACCTTTGCCCAAGATTCTGCATGATTATACTACATTGATTGCAGGATTTGTTTTTTTGTGATTTAGTGGACATTTTTACAAAGCCGAAGCAATAAGATGAAATACGTAGATGACATGAAATTTAATGAAAACCTTGATTTAATAGGAAGGGGAGGCTTAGTTTAGTCCATCAAATGAAGGTTGTATAGTTGTTTTGTGTATATATGTGTGTGTGTGTTATTTACCCACGGTCTTGTCCTCGCAAGCTAGACTCGCGATTGCCAGTCTTTACCTTCCCAGAAAGAGCTTAAGAGTTCATAGTGACCTATCTTTGGCTAATGCTGGGACCTCTCACACACCTACACACCCCATTCCCTTACTCATGCATTTCAGTAACTGCCCGCATTTGTCAGTGAAAAATCCCAGGGAACGAGCCGAGATCAAACGCACTACCACATAATGGCCAAGCACGCTCTTAGACCACACTGAAGCCACGCACTGAGTGTGTGCGTGCGTGTGTGCACTGTGCTTTGAAATACCAAACAATGTCTATTCTACAGAATGGTAAACACACAGGCCCAACTTCCTACATGTCATTATCACTTTTGGTACACAGACCTTTTTGATGCTCGGTTTTGTGCACTGCATACATAGCATCAAAGAATAAAGGAAAAGGAAAAGAAAAAACTGTTCTAAAAGAATGTATATATACACCTTAATGAACTTATACTGTACGTAGTCAGATTAGGGGCTGGATCAGTGTCAGTGTTGGGGAGGCGGTAGCAGAGTGGTTAGCGTCTCCGAGTGGCGTTCTTGGTGACCAGAGTTCGGTCCCCAATAATAACCAAAATCCACTTAAAATCTTTCTGCACCATCGAGTGGCCTAAGAATGCCCACATGCTGCCCATTAACTCTACCTTCGATTGCGAGTGCATCGGACGACACGGGGGCGGCATGAGCCTCTAATCACAGGTATCACTATAAAAATAGCCTGCCTGCGTCACCATGGGCGATGGCCAACTATCACAGCCCTTAACTGAACCTCCAGGGCCTACCATCCCAGCCCTGGAGGTCACTGCCTACAGGCACTACAGGCACAAATGTAAAAAATAAAAATAAACAAAAATTGTGTGAAGGGCTTTGTCTTCTGTCTCATTTTACTGACCCACTTCCAATTTCGACTAAGAACCTATGGGCACCTTAACCCATCTGGGATGAAATAAGTATTTTCTAGCACTGCTAAGATACGTAGATACTAAAAGAAAATAAATCCTGTTGAGACAGTTTCAGCATTGCTACGAGAAACTAAAAAAAAAAACTAGAATTACGGGATTCAAAAATATATAGCGAATAGCAATAGTATCTGTCTATGACATGTGGGTGATGCTATACTGTCAGTGATCAAGTTTTGTGGAACATTTTGTATGTTTAGTGTGGGTTGTGATCACTGCATTGCCATAACCATAAACCATTTGACTTTCATCTCCCTTTGATTATTAAGCTAGTTCTGAATACCTTCCCATTCATTGAGTCCATAAGTTTTCTTTATTGCAATCTTTTCTCCTCCTTGAATATCCTCACATCAAAGAAACCTTTGTTCTGTCTCTGTCCCTTGGGTCTTTTGTCAGGGTCTGTGTGTAGTCATGTTTGTCTGCGTCAGGGAGTTGTGGATGTCTCGGAGGATTGGCCTCAAAGATGCCTCGGAGACTAATGTGTGGTATTCTATTGAAGGAAAATACGGATATTGGTTCTTTATCAGGGCAATTTTGTTACAATGCCGTTGGTTCTTTATTGACATCTTCAGGTATCTAGCTTTAGCTAAATATGTTTCAAGTGAGAGAGTTTGTATAACTGCCGTCTTTCTGCGTGCAACAGTTGGCAGTGCAAATATTCTTTTATTTATATGTTGTACGAATACGCTTACGCACATACATACATAGAGTAGTTTTAGTATGAAGCTGTTTTTATTGTATGAAGCTAATTTTTGCTGTGTCTAATAGTGAACATATGTTTTAGGAATACGTCGTGGAAGTAACAGAAAATATACTACAATGTTAAGAAATACATGGTTACCTGTACGAAGGGAATGTTTATCACAAAAGTCACTCGCTTAGGCTAGTCACGAGGGAATTGATACACCAGGTGATCTGTGTAGGTGTGCCGCACAAAGCAACAGTGACACACATGGCATGGTCGCCACCCTGCCACAGACAAGCAGGGAGAGGGTAGGCAGGTGCTCATAACACTCCTCTGATCAGCTGCATGTGACATACTGTACATCATCTTTCACCATCTTTCTATATAATGTCAGATTTTCCCATTAACCCCTTCACTCCCTGATCTTTCCTTTGCTATATCATAATCGTCTGTTGTCAGCCATAAAATTACGAAAAGTAACTAGATATGCCAAATTAGCTAGTGGACATGGATACTAAACAGGTCATATCTATAAAATGTTGCTTATATTCATTAAAATTGTCTAATGATACCCACATTGCAATGGTAATTACGTTTTGGGCCTCAAGGGGTTCAGTTTTATGAGGTTAGGCGGTCAATGATATGCTTCCAACTATCTTTATCCATTGCCTCAACCTCTTTAATGCCTAATGCTACCAGATCCTTTTCAACACACTGCCTCCGTGTCTTCCTTGGCCTGCCCGGTGGACGGCAACCTGGCACTTCCACTCTAACAGCTTTCCCCAATGCCTCACCAGTCACCACCTTCTCTCCTCTTCACGTGCCCAAACCACATCAATCGCCTGACTCTAAGCACTGTACTCAGCTCCTTCAATCCACATTTTCTTGCCACCTCTTCACTGGACACTTCATCTCTCCATGTGATCCCAGTCATATATCTCAACATTCTCTGATCACACCCAACCAACACATCCTCCAACTTCTTCGTCAAAGCCCATGTCTCGGAACCATACAGCAAAACTGATCTTAATATATGCTTCAAATACTCTTCCTACTCTTATACCTACTTATACTTACTCTTATACTGTACACGTTTACAAAGCCCCATTACTTTTGTGCCATACATGTGCCGTCCATCCTTCATTCCTCATCAGCCTGGTAGAGAGTGGGTGATGCAGTAAATGATGATGCAAGGAAAAAGTGAAAAACAATTATTTGTGTGTGGAGATTGGATGTGTTCGCTACAATGTATTTTTGATGTGATTAGATACTAGGTGTGTGTGTATGTATGTATGTGTGTGTGTGTTGTGTATGTTTGGTGCATAAAATCATAACAGACTGATTACAATTTCTGCTTGGCTGGAAGTTAGTCACACACACACACACACACACGCACACACACACACACACGCACACGCACACGCACACGCACACACACATACGCACACTTAATCATTTCCATCTCATTTCTCATTCTAATCCTGCTCTGTCAACACACTCATTGACAGCCACGAAGCATAGGCCACACAGACACCAACACTCCAGCCCTTGCCTCCAAAACACATCCCTCACACTCTCCAAGGTGTTCGGGACATGG
This sequence comes from Chionoecetes opilio, assembly GCA_016584305.1. Lineage (NCBI taxonomy): Eukaryota > Metazoa > Arthropoda > Malacostraca > Decapoda > Majidae > Chionoecetes > Chionoecetes opilio. The sequence continues at coordinate 478,625 of JACEEZ010010144.1, read as the reverse complement.
AGGTAGTATGGGTGCATGTAGTGGTTCAGTAGTATGGGTGCATGTAGTGATTCAGTAGTATGGGTGTATGTAGTGATTCAGTAGTATAGCCACTCAGGTCATAGTATAGGTCAGGGGTGTAGTATAGTTCAAGGATGTCTGCCTCTCCGTGGGCTATGAGATCACAAGCCCCATAGCTGTGAGCATCTATACCCCATAAATAGGAAAGAGAGTTGCTTATGAGTGACACTGCTCTTAACATGAGATGAGTAAAACTATTGATGATTGTGAGACTGTAAGAAAAAGTGAAAATGAATAGTATGTTACTTAGTTAGCATGTAGGTAGGGGGAGTAGGATATGAATGACAGGGGAATTAATAGGATGAAAAGGTTAAGGAAGAGAAGAGTGTGATAATGTCAGAAGGGAAGAATAGGAGGAGGAGAGATAGATAAAAGGAGTAGATGGAAGCGTCAAGTTAAGGGCTTGTTTTTTTGTAGTGTTTGTGTTACATGGCCGATTTTTTAAACATGGACATAGGCTAACCATGGCTTTAGACAGACATTTCAGTGCTTTAAACATTTGTCCGGGGTATAATATCATTAGACTTGGATGTTGGAGAGGTTAGTGAGTGTCTAACAATTCCAATCTGAGACTAAACCCCCTGGAAAAATGGTTAAAAAGCTTAAATGTCTGGTCTAAAGCCATGGTTAGTCTTAGGTTAGCCCAAGTCCATGTTTAGAAAATCGGCCAACAGTCACGTAATGGTGGTTTTGGTGGTGGTGAAAAAATATTAAAACCCATTGAGGCCCAGAACGTAATTTCCATTGTAATTTATGTAGGTACCACTAGACGATTTTAATTAATATAAGCAATGTTTTATACATATGACCTGTTTAGTATCCTTGTCCACTAGCTACTGTTGTATAATAGGTTGATTTTTGTAATTTTATGGCTAAAACAGATGATTTTATATAGCAAAGGAAAGATCTGGGCGTGGAGGGGTTAATAATGGGTGGTGGTGTGATGGTGAAGAAAATAGTGGGATTGTGGTGATGGTGGTGGCAGTAGTGGTGGTGGTGAAGAAAATAGTGGGAATTGTGGTGATGGTGGTGGCAGTAGTGGTGTTGGTGGTGGTGAAGAAAATAGTGGGAATTGTGGTGATGGTGGTGGCAGTAGTGGTGTTGGTGGTGGTGAAGAAAATAGTGGGAATTGTGGTGATGGTGGTGGCAGTAGTGGTTTTGGTGGTGGTGAAGTAAATAGTGGGAATTGTGGTGATGGTGGTGGCAGTAGTGGTTTTGGTGGTGGTGAAGAAGATAGTGGGAATTGTGGTGATGGTGGTGGCAGTAGTGGTTTTGGTGGTGGTGAAGAAAATAGTGGGAATTGTGGTGGTGGTGGTGGCAGTAGTGGTTTTGGTGGTGGTGAAGTAAATAGTGGGAATTGTAGTGATGGTGGTGGCAGTAGTGGTTTTGGTGGTGGTGAAGAAAATAGTGGTAATTGTGGTGGTGGTGGTGGCAGTAGTGGTTTTGGTGGTGGTGAAGAAAATAGTGGGAATTGTGGTGATGGTGGTGGCAGTAGTGGTTTTGGTGGTGGTGGTGGTGAAGAAAAATTTCTCACTCATGGCAGCCTCTGGAAAGACAATGCATAGGATATACTGTAATATTTTCATGATGAAGTAATTATTGACATTCTGTATACATGGAGTAGATGATTTGTGTACTAATTAAGCACTATAGCTTCATACATCTCAATGCATCATGGGTAGAACCACTAACAGGCGTTCCGTGTGTTTTTGCTCGCCCTAACTCCCTATTGGCATGTAGTGGATGTGCAGGTAACAAGGGCAATTAAGTGAATTACCCATTATTCCCTGCATGTGTGGCGCCCCTTTACCATGCAGGCACCTTTATCAGCGGCAGGGAATGTTATGCCTGCTGTGTGCCCTAAACTGTGCTCTGCCAATAGATAGAAAGAGAGACAGACACTTTTTGGTGGGGTTAGAAAGAGACAGACACTTTTTGGTGGGTTTAGAAAGAGACAGACCCTTTTTGGTGGGTTTAGAAAGAGACAGACACTTTTTTGTGGGTAAGAAAGAGACAAGACACTTTTTGGTGGGTTTAGAAAGAGACAGGCACTTTTTGGTGGGTTAGAAAGAGACAGACACTTTTTGGTGGGTTTAGAAAGAGACAGACCCTTTTTGGTGGGTTTAGAAAGAGACAGACACTTTTTTGTGGGTAAGAAAGAGACAAGACACTTTTTGGTGGGTTTAGAAAGAGACAGGCACTTTTTGGTGGGTTAGAAAGAGACAGACACTTTTTGGTGGGTTTAGAAAGAGAGACAGACACTTTTTTGTGGGTTAGAACGAGACAGACACTTTTTGGTGGGTTTAGAAAGGGAGACAGACACTTTTTTGTGGGTTTAAAAGAGACAGACACTTTGGGTGGGTTTAGAAAGAGACAGACATTTTTTTGGTGGGTTTAGAAAGAGAGACAGACACTTTTTTGTGGGTTTAGAAAGAGACAGACACTTTTTTGTGGGTTTAGAAAGAGACAGACACTTTTTTGTGGGTTTAGAAAGAGACAGACACTTTTTTGTAGGGTTAGAAAGAGAGACAGACACTTTTTGGTGGGTTTAGAAAGAGACAGACACTTTTTTGTGGGTTTAGAAAGAGACAGACACTTTTTTGTGGGTTTAGAAAGAGACAGACACTTTTTTGTAGGGTTAGAAAGAGAGACAGACACTTTTTGGTGGGTTTAGAAAGAGACAGACACTTTTTTGTGGGGTTAGAAAGAGACAGACACTTTTTTGTGGGTTTAGAAAGAGACAGACACTTTTTGGTGGGTTTAGAAAGAGAGACAGACTTTTTTGTGGGTAAGAAAGAGAGACAGACACTTTTTGGTGGGTTTAGAAAGAGACAGACACTTTTTGGTGGGTTTAGAAAGAGAGACAGACACTTTTTGGTGGGTTTAGAAAGAGACAGACACTTTTTGGTGGGTTTAGAAAGAGACAGACACTTTTTGGTGGGTTTAGAAAGAGAGACAGACTTTTTTGTGGGTAAGAAAGAGACAGACACTTTTTGGTGGGTTTAGAAAGAGACACTTTTTGGTGGGTTTAGAAAGAGAGACAGACTTTTTGGTGGGTTTAGAAAGAGACAGACACTTTTTGGTGGGTTTAGAAAGAGACGGACACTTTTTGGTGGGTTTAGAAAGAGAGACAGACACTTTTTGGTGGGTTTAGAAAGAGAGACAGACACTTTTTGGTGGGTTTAGAAAGAGACAGACACTTTTTGGTGGGTTTAGAAAGAGACAGACACTTTTTGGTGGGTTTAGAAAGAGACAGACACTTTTTGGTGGGTTTAGAAAGAGACAGACACTTTTTGGTGGGTTTAGAAAGAGACAGACACTTTTTGGTGGGTTTAGAAAGAGAGACAGACACTTTTTGGTGGGTTTAGAAAGAAACAGACACTTTTTGGTGGGTTTAGAAAGAGACAGACATTTTTTGGTGGGTTTAGAAAGAGACACTTTTTTGTGGGTAAGAAAGAGAGACAGACACTTTTTTGTGGGTTTAGAAAGAGAGACAGACACTTTTTTGTGGGTTTAGAAAGAGAGACAGACACTTTTTTGTGGGTTTAGAAAGAGAGACAGACACTTTTTTGTGGGTTTAGAAAGAGAGACAGACACTTTTTTGTGGGTTTAGAAAGAGACAGACACTTTTTTGTGGGTTTAGAAAGAGACAGGCACTTTTTTGTGGGTTTAGAAAGAGAGACTGACACTTTTTTGTGGGTTTAGAAAGAGAGACTGACACTTTTTTGTGGGTTTAGAAAGAGACAGGCACTTTTTTGTGGGTTTAGAAAGAGAGACAGACACTTTTTTGTGGGTTTAGAAAGAGACAGGCACTTTTTTGTGGGTTTAGAAAGAGAGACTGACTTTTTTTGTTTAGAAGAGAAGCCTTTTTTGTGGGTTTAGAAAGAGAGACTGACACTTTTTTGTGGGTTTAGAAAGAGACTGACACTTTTTTGTGGGTTTAGAAAGAGAGACTGACACTTTTTTGTGGGTTTAGAAAGAGTGACACTTTTTTGTGGTTAATAGAGAGATGACACTTTTGTTGGTTTAGAAGAGTGACACTTTTTTTGTGAGGTTTAGTGTATATAGAAATATAACGTTATGATGTTTTACATCATCAGGTAAATCAATGATGTTGATATAAAGAAGTGTTAGTTGGATTTATCTGCAAATATTGTGATGTGAATTTTTTAAGTGAGCTTATGACTTCTATACATATGATAATGACATTTCTCTTCATGCTGATATCACTGGTGTGATATACAGTGCTTTTATAATACATACGTTGTTTATGAAAAACTGTCTGATGTGCATGTTTTAACAGTGCTAGATTTTATAAATATTACGTATTTCTCTTATTAGAATCTGAGAGCGCACGAAAGCGTCTTAAGTCGAGTTTATTAATTAACTTTTAGATGAAACAACCTTCATATCTTTCTCCCTTTCAAACGCGCGCCCGCCACACCCGCCCGCCCGCCCGCCCGCCCGCCCGCCCGCCCGCCCGCCCGCCCGCCCCACACCGCCACACACCACACACACAACCACCACTACACACCGCGCGATGGTCAGGTTGATAACGTTCTGGTCTCTCACTCTGTGGGTAGGCGGTTCGAATCCTCGCGCTCCCGGGGATTTTTCACTTGACAAATTCGGGCGGCTACTGTCCCCCTTGAGCAAGGGGATAGGGGTGTGTGGTGTGTGAGGTCCCAGCATTGCCCAAAGATCGGTAATAATGAGCTCCAAGCTAGCACTGAGAGGGTGAAACTGGCGATCGCGAGCCAGCTCGCTTGGACAAAGACCATGGGTGAATGAATGACACACACACACACACACACACACACACACACACACACACACACACACACACACACACACACACACACACACACACACCACACATACAGTATATATTTCACAAAGAAAACCCCATTATATTAAAAGAAGATAAAATGTGTACCCAGAAAGCTACTGTGCTCAAGAAGTCATCACTATATTAATAACATTTTTTACTCTTTTCACGGAGTTGCGAGTTTGACATCGTTATTAATATCTCAAGTAGGGAAAGGTTTGGCGTGCTTTTTTATTTTCTTCCCAGTCTATTCACAAAAAATTAATCTTGGAATTGATGCAAGTCTGGTGGGAATGTCTGGTGGGTAGCAAAGGAGTGGGAGACACGTATACTGCTCCTCCTCCTCCTCCTCCACGTCCTCCTCCTCCTCCTCCTCCACGTCCTCCTCCTCTTCCTTCTTTTCCTCCTCCTATTTTTCCCAACTGTTTTTCCTGAATTCTCATGTTTCTGCATATCCTCCTCCTCCTCCTCCTCCTCCTCCTACTTGTTTTTCCTGTATTCTCATCTTTCCTCCTCCTCGTCCTCTTCTTCCTCCTTGACCTCATGCAGTATCAATACCTCATTCAGAGACGTACCTGATGTGTGTGTGTGTGTGTGTGTTGCCAGATGATTGCGATGACACCTGTACGGGGGGGGGGGGGGGGTTACCGAGCCCTTCAGGTATCACGTTCAACTTATCCATAATTATATTCCCGCGGCTCGCACCAAATCCTCGCCAGTCAGTCAGTCAGTCAGGGTCGATGAGTTATGCCTTTTCACCAGACTTTCTTTATTAATGTTGCGACTAGTGTATGAGAGAGAGAGAGAGAGAGAGAGAGAGAGAGAGAGAGAGAGAGAGAGAGAGAGAGAGAGAGAGAGAGATGGGTAGTAGGGCAGTAGAGTAAAGAGGACAACTAGGACAGAAGATTGAAAGAGGAAGAGGAGGAGAGTGAAAAGAGGAAGGGAAGGATGTAATAGAGCATCAGAATGGAGAGAGAAGAGGAGAAGGAGAGTGAGAAGAGGAAGGGAAGGATGGAATAGAGCAGGAGAATGGAGAGAGAAGAGGAAGAGGAGGAGGAGGAGAGTGAAAAGAGGAAGGGAAGGATAGAATAGAGCATCATAATGGAGAGAACTTTTATGACAGTGGGAGGAAAGAAAGTATAATTGTGAGGTATTGCAGGAGGAGGGAAAGGGGAATAACAATGGAAAGGAAGGGAATAAAGGAGAGAAGTAAAGGAAAGGATGGATGTAGAGCAAGATAAAAAGATAGGAAAATAAGGGAAGAGTGACAGGGTTGAAGGAAAATAAGGGAAGAGTGACAGGGTTGAAGGAAAATAAGGGAAGAGTGACAGGGTTGAAGGAAAATAAGGGAAGAGTGACAGGGTAGAAGGAAAATAAGGGAAGAGTGACAGGGTAGAAATGAAAGGGGAATTAATAGGATAAAAGGTTTAAGGAAGAGGAAGGGAATATAGAAGAGAAGTGAAGGTAACGATGGATAGATGTAGAGGAAGATTAAAGGATAGGAAAATAAGGAAAGAAGAGTGACATAGTAGAAATAAAAGGGGAATTGATAGGATAAAAGGGTTAAGGAAGAGAGGAGTGAGAAAATGTCAGAAGGGAAGAATAGAAGAAGGAAGGAGGAGGAGAAGAGGAAGGGATAGGAGTGGATCAAGGAATGTTTGTGGAATGTAAAGTTAAGAATCGGTCTTTTGTAGTTGTTTTGGTGTTATTGTCACGTGGTGGTGGTGGTGGTGGTGAAGAGATAGTGATTGTGGTGGTGGTGGTAGCAATAGTGGTTTTGGTGGTGAAAATAGTTATAGTGGTGGTGTTGGTGGTGGTGGAGAAAATAGTGGTTGTGGTGGTGGTGAAGCAAATAGTGGTTGTGGTGGTGGTGAAGAAGATAGTGGTTGTGGTGGTGGTGGTGAAGATAGTGGTTGTGGTGGTGGTGAAGAAGATAGTGGTTGTGGTGGTGGTGAAGAAGATAGTGGTTGTGGTGGTGGTGAAGAAGATAGTGGTTGTGGTGGTGGTGAAGAAGATAGTGGTTGTGGTGGTGGTGGTGGTGAAAATAGTTATAGTGGTGGTGGTGAGGGTGAAAATAGTGGTTGTGGTGGTGGTGAAGAAAATAGTGGTAGTAGTGGTGGTGGTGGTGGTGAAAATAGTGGTGGTGGTGAAGATAGTGGTGGTTGTGGTGACGTTTGGGGTGGTGAAAATAGTTGTAGTGTTTTTGGTGGTGATAATAGTTGTAGTGGTGATGATGATGAAGAAAATAGTGGTAGTACAGGTTGAAGTTCCCAAACTCGGCATCCAAAGACTCGGCAACACCCAAAACTCGGCTATGGTTCCGGATTTTCCAAAACCCGGCAGAACACCCAAAACCCGGCGCGTAGTTGCCGGGTCGGCCGCTAGGTGCCACCACCACTAGGCCGCTTGGTTTCTCCCGCCGATTTGTTTGTTGTTATTGTTCAGTGGTGTTGTGACTGTAGAGTTGTGTACACTGTTATTTTGTGTACTTCTACAGGTCTGTTATTGGTATTATGGCTCCCAAACGTCCAGGAATACCTACTGCTGGAAGTGAAAAGAAAAGGAAGAACAATGTGTTAACTATTTCTGAGAAAATTGACCTTTTGAAGAAGTTGGATGGCTTTTTTTCCCCTTAATATATCTACGTTCTAAAAGTCGGAAAATTCCATTACTCGGCTCGGCGCTGGTCCCGAGGTTGCCGAGTTTGGGAACCTGTAGTGGTTATGGTGGTGGTAGCAGTAGTAGTTTTGGTGATGGTGATAGCGAGAGTATTTTATAAATCATGATAAATGTAATCAATATTATTCATACTTAATTTCATAGTATAATTTCATAATATGTTATGTAGATGGTTAACTGAAGCAAACGTTGTGACACACGCGAACCCTCCATCTTGTTGAATCAAATATGAGAATGAAAAACAGATGCTAACATTATGAACGTAAGACTAAAAAGAAAAAGGAAATTAAGTTAGGGTACATATTTTTCACACCCAATTTGGATAGTAAACAGACCTTAAAAAACACACACACACACCCACCCACCCACCCATCCACCCATCCACCCACCCACCCCACCCACCCACCCACCACACCACCACACCACACCACCACACACACACACACACACACACACACACACACACACACACACACACACACACACACACACACACACACACACACACACACCCACACGACTACTTACCATCAAATACACAAACGTTGAATCTTTCTAAAACAAAACAAAAAACGTTTTAACAAAATATCAACTGAACATACACACATACATACAAACATCCGAAAAAAACACATGTAAGCATTAAAACCTTTACACAAACATTAAAATCCCTCATCGAATCCCTACCCTTTGCCTCCCTTCCCCTCCCTTGCCTTCCCCTCCCTTCCCTTGCCTTCCCCTCCCTTGCCTTTCCCTCCCTTGCCTTCCCTCCTTCCTTTCCCTCCCTTCCCTTGCCTTCCCCTCCCTTCCCTTGCCTTCCCCTCCCTTGCCTTCCCCTCCCTTTCCCTCCCTTGCCTTCCCCTCCTTACCCTCCCTTCCCTTGCCTTCCCCTCCCTTCTTCCCTCCCTTGCCTTCTCCTCCCTTTCCCTCCCTTGCCTTCCCCTCCCTTCCCTTCCTTCCCTTTCCCTACCTTGCCTTTCCCTCCCTTGCCTTCCCCTCCCTTCCCTTCCCTTTCCCTCCCTTGCCTTCCCTCCCCCTCCCCTACCCTACCCTCCCCT
>JACEEZ010010144.1:460000-465000 GCA_016584305.1 Chionoecetes opilio | reverse complement strand
CACACACACACACTGACACACGCCACACACACACACGCAACACACACACACACGCAGCCGTCATGGTTAGCTGTGTGGTGGTGATGGCGGCGAGGGCTGTCTATGTAAATTAGGTCTTTAGCTGTAATGGTGGGCTTGATAAGAGTATGTGTGTATGTGTGTATGTGTGTGTTCTTCCGTGCATGCGTGTTTATGTGTGTGTGTCTTCATGTATTTTTGTCTGACGATGTGTTTGTTTGTCTGGCGTGTGTGTGTGTGTGTTTCTTTGTGTGTGTTTAGTGTCTTTGTTAACCAAGTCTGTATTTGTTTTGTGGTGTGTGTGTGTGTGTGTTTAGTGTCTGTGTTTGCCGTGTGTGTGTGTGTGTGTGTTTGCCCTTTGTATGTATGTGTGTGTGTGTGTGTTTAGTGTCTGTATTTACCCTGTGTGTGTGTGTGGTTAATGAAGCAGGCGCCACACTTCCTACTTACATAACAAGTAGTGTTATTCTTCACTCTTGCCATTCATCCCACTTACCCAGCAGTGTCCTCATTTCATCCCCTGCTTCCGCCGCCTCCTCCTCCTCCTCCTCCTCCTCCTCCTCCTCCTCCTCTTCCTCCTTACTCTTCCTTTTCCTCCTCTTAGCCTATCATACCTTCCCACTTATCAACCCATTACTTTCAAGCCCTCCTGCTAAGAATAACGACTACTACTACTACTACTACTACAGTACTACTACTACTACTACTTACTACTACTACTACTACTACTACTACTACTACTACTACTACTACTACTACTTAACGTTCTTACCTAACACACCAATAATACCTTCTATCTACTTATACATTACATCCACTAAATGCATCTTACTTATAAACCTACTTATCAATACTTAACACTTATATGTACTTGAAGCTAATTTAGTAAGGTTAACTTTCTATATTCTAAAAGTTTCCCAGGTAATGGCTAGGGTTTTTAAGTTATGTATTTATGGTACTTATTATTATGCTAAAACTTCCTGGTGTTGAAAAGTTTCCTGTGTAATGTAAACTTTTTCCTACACCCATTTATTTTACCTACTTTTGTAATCTTTTTTAGCCCTATGGCATTACCTCTTTACCCCTTTTCCCCTTAACCCTTACCGTAGATAACACTATAGTCGCCAGTCACTTGCCACTGCCCCTTTTCCCCTTAACCCTTACCGTAGATAACACTATAGTCGCCAGTCACTTGCCACTGCCCCTTTTCCCCTTAACCCTTACCGTAGATAACACTATAGTCGCCAGTCACTTGCCACTGCCCCTTTTCCCCTTAACCCTTACCGTAGATAACACTATAGTCGCCAGTCACTTGCCACTGCCCCTTTTCCCCTTAACCCTTACCGTAGATAACACTATAGTCGCCAGTCACTCGCCACTGCCCCTTTTCCCCTTAACCCTTACCGTAGATAACACTATAGTCGCCAGCCACTCGCCACTGCACTAATATCGCCAGGCACAATATATTACGAATTATAGCATCACTACAGACTTGTATGTGCCACTGAAGAGACATACAGTAGTTTATAGTATGTGCTACATCACACTACATGTCTTCAGTGGCACATAAAAGTCTGCAGTGATGCTAACATTCGTAATATATGGTGCCTGGCGACATTAGTGCAGTGGCAAGTGACTGGCGACTATAGTGTTATTGACTGTAGATTACCTGTAGATTTACCTGTATTCTCACGTCTTACATTTATCATTCATTCATTATTTACTCATTCTTTTACATTGATTTATATTTACTTGATTTCTATTATATCACATTTACTTGATTTATTAACTTTTTCTCTTTAGTCTCGCATTCCGTCTCTTACTCACTCCATAAGCACTCATAATTATTGTCTCTTACTCCTTTACTCTTTCATTTACTCATTTCCTTTACTCCATTTACTCACCTACTTTACTCCAATTACTCACCTTTACTCTTTAATTTACTCACTTCCTTTACTCCATTTACTCACTTCTTTACTCCATTTACTCACCTTCTTTACTCTTTCATTTACTCACTTCTTTACTCCAATTACTCACCTTCTTTACTCTTTCATTTACTCACTTCCTTTACTCCAATTACTCACCTTTACTCTATCATTTACTCACTTCCTTTACTCTATCATTTACTCACTTCCTTTACTCTTATCATTTACTCACTTCCTTTACTCTATCATTTACTCACTTCCTTTACTCTTATCATTTACTCACTTCCTTGCTCCATTTACTCACTCTTAACTCCATTTACTCACCTTCTTTACTCCAATTACTCACCTTTACTCCATCATTGACTCACTCCCTTACTTCATTTACTCACCTTCTACTCCATCATTTACTCATTTTACTCCATTCACTTACTTTTGCTCCATCATTGACTCACTTCCTTACTCCATTTACTCACCTTTACTCCATCATTGACTCACTCCCTTACTTCATTTACTCACCTTCTTCTACTCCATCATTTACTCATTTCTTTACTCCATTCACTCACTTTTGCTCCATCATTTACTCACCTTTACTCCATTTACTCACCTCCTTTACTCTATTGGCTCACTTCCTTACTCCATTTACTCACCTTTACTCCATTTACTCACCTTTACTCCATAATTTACTCACCTTTACTCCATTTACTCACCTTTACTCCATAATTACTCACCTTTACTCCTTTTACTCACCTTTACTCCTTTTACTCACCTTTACTCCATAATTTACTCACCTTTACTCCATCATTGACTCACATTTACTCTACTTACTCAGCTTTACTCCACCTTTCTTTATTTCACCTCACTCATTGACTCGCTTCTTTACTCCATTTACTCACCTTTACTCCATTAACTCACCCTCTTTACTCCATCATTGACTAATTTCCATTACTCACCATTCACTCACTCCTTTACTCACTCCTTTACTCACCATTACAGCTGTAACTCTTCTTGACCACTTCTTACTCATTATTCACTACTATTTATTCACTATCGCCATTCACTCCAGATGCGTGACGTCTCCATATTTTTACTATTTATTCACCCTTTAATCACTCATCTTCTTTCACGAATTGTAATACTCATCTTTCTTATTAATTCTTACCAACACTCATTCTTTCTTTCATTATAGGCTACTCTACTATTATTCCTACTATTATTCCTACTTTTACTACTACTACTACTACTACTACTACTACTTCTGCTGCTACTACTACTACTACTACTACTACTACTACTACTACTACTACTACTACTTCTGCTGCTGCTGCTGCTGCTACTACTACTACTACTACTACTACTACTACTACTACTACTACTACTACTACTACTACTACTACTACTACTACTACTACTACTACTACTACTACTACTACTACTTCTATTACTATTACTACTACTGCTACTACTGCTGCTACTACTACTACTACTACTACTACTACTACTACTACTACTACTACTACTACTACTACTACTACCACCACCACTACCACTACCACTACCACTACCACCACTACTTCTACTACTACTACTACTACTACTACCACTACCACTACCACTACTTCTACTACTACTACTACTACTACCACTACTACCACTACCACTACTTCTACTACTACTACTACTACTACTACTACTATCATCTCTACTACTATTCTACTACTATTACTACTACTACTACCACCACTACTACTACATGCACAATTACTCTGAATTGATCAGTTTATCATTTAAATGAATATGAATCAATTACGCGAAGACTGATCGCAGTTAGTTTTTTTCGCTCCCCCCCCCCCCCCCTCTCTCCTCTCTCTCTCTCTCTCTCCTCTCTCTCTCTCTCTCTCTCTCTCTCTCTCTCTCTCTCTCTCTCTCTCTCTCTCTCTCTCTCTCTCTCTCTCTCTCTCTCTCTCTCTCTCTCCTATCTTCCATCACTTCCCCCTAACTTAACTATACATGGCTTCCTATTTAGACACCGCTACCTCCTCCTCCTCCTCCTCCTCCTCCTCTTCTTTGTCTTCCTACAGATTTTCATCCCCTCCTCCTTGTCTTCCTTCTTGATTCTCCTCTTCTTCCTTGCCTTCCTTCTTCCTCCTCTTCTTCCTTGTCTTCCTTCCTCCTCCTTTGCCTTGCCTATCACCCATTACTTTCTTCTCGTCCCTCCTTACTGTCCAGTGTCCAATCCCTCCTCCTTCCTGTCCAATCCCTCCTCCTCCTCCTCCTCCTCCTCCTCCTCCTCCTCCTCCTCCTCCTCCTCCTCCTCCTTACGGTCCGTCCCACTCAGCGATGCTCCTTGAGACTCAACAAAGACACGTTGTCCCTCTCGAGGACTCATCGCCTTCTTCAGGGAAATTAGTAACAAAAGAGAGGAACCTACTGGAGGAGGAGGAGGAGGAGGGGGAATAAGAGAAGGAGGAAGAGGAGGAGGAGGGGGGATTGTGCAGGAAGGAAGGATGGACGAGAAAAAATGAATGGCAAATGGGGAAGGTAAATGAGGATAAGAAGAATAGGAAGACTAGGAGTAAGAGAAGACTGGAAAGGAAGAAGAAGAGAAGGAGAAGAGGAGAAGAAGGAGGAGGAGGAGGATTGTACAGGAAGGAAGGATGGACGAGAAAAAATAAATGGGAATAGGACAAAAGGTAAAGAAGGATGAGAATAGGAAGACTAGGAGAAGGAGGAAGAAAAGGAGGAGGAGGATGATTGTTCAGGAAGGAGGATAAAGGAGAAATAATTAATGGGGAAAGGTAAAAGAGGATGAGAAGAAGAGGAAGACTAAGGAGGAGGAGGAGGAAGAGAAGGAGGAGGGAATGTACAGGAAGGAAGGATGGACGTGAAAAAAGGAATGGAAAAGTTAAAGGAGGAGGAGGAGGGAAAAAATGGAGATGACAGGAATAAAAGGAGGACTGGAAAGTAGAAATAGGGAGTAGGAAGAATGGGTGATGGGAAAGGTAAAGGAGGAGGAGGAGGAGTAGTAGTAGTAGTAGTAGTAGTAGTAGTAATAGTAGT
>JACEEZ010010144.1:447500-455000 GCA_016584305.1 Chionoecetes opilio | reverse complement strand
AGGTGGGAAATCCTGGGGTGACGGATCTTCAGGTGGGAAATCCTGGGGTGACGGATCTTCAAGTGGGAAATCCTGGGGTGACGGATCTTCAGGTGGGAAATCCTGGGGTGACGGATCTTCAGGTGGGAAATCCTGGGGTGACGGATCTTCAGGGGGGAAATCCTGGGGTGACGGATCTTCAGGTGGGAAATCCTGGGGTGACGGATCTTCAGGTGGGAAATCCTGGGGTGACGGATCTTCAGGTGGAAATCCTGGGGTGACGGATCTTCAGGTGGGAAATCCTGGGGTGACGGATCTTCAGGTGGGAAATCCTGGGGTGACGGATCTTCAGGTGGAAATCCTGGGGTGAGGATCTTCAGGTGGGAAATCCTGGGGTGACGGATCTTCAGGTGGGAAATCCTGGGGTGACGGACCTTCAGGTGGGAAATCCTGGGGTGACGGATCTTCAGGTGGGAAATCCTGGGGTGAGGATCTTCAGGTGGGAAATCCTGGGGTGACGGATCTTCAGGTGGGAAATCCTGGGGTGACGGATCTTCAGGTGGGAAATCCTGGGGTGACGGATCTTCAGGTGGGAAATCCTGGGTGAAAGGATCTTCAGGTGGGAAATCCTGGGGTGACGGATCTTCAGGTGGGAAATCCTGGGGTGACGGATCTTCAGGTGGGAAATCCTGGGGTGACGGATCTTCAGGTGGGAAATCTGGGTGACGGATCTTCAGGTGGGAAATCCTGGGGTAATGGATCTTCAGGTGGGAAATCCTGGGGTGACGGATCTTCAGGTGGGAAATCCTGGGGTGACGGATCTTCAGGTGGGAAATCCTGGGGTGACGGATCTTCAGGTGGGAAATCCTGGGGTGACGGATCTTCAGGTGGACATTCTGAGGTGACGGATCTTCAGGTGATCCGCTTGGACCTCACACACACACACACACACACACACACACACACACACACACACACACACACACACACACACACACACACACACACACCATCTACTTGCTCAAGGGGGACAATAACTACCCTGTTTTGATTTTGTCAGTGATGAATTCGCAGTTTTAAGTGGGTTCGTAGGCGGTGCTATAATGTGTTGTGCCGCGTTGTTATCCACTGACTCTGTGTTGTGTGTTTGTGTGTGAGTGTGTGGGGGGGGATGTGTGTTATAGGTCAAATGTGTACATATTAGAAATGTACACACAACACCCTCCAGAATTGATTATGCATACGTACATATAGTCACACACACACACACACACAACACACACACACACACACACACACACATACACATACGCACACACATACGCACACACACACACACACACACACACACACATACGCACACACACAACACACACCACACACACACACACACATACGCGTGCACACACACGTTTCCATACTTTTCTCTTTTGATTTCAGTAATTGTTTCTGTGATATACTCTCTCTCTCTCTCTCTCTCTCTCTCTCTCTCTCTCTCTCTCTCTCTCTCTCTCTCTCTCTCTCTCTCTCTCTCTCTCTCTCTCTCTCTTTCTCTCTCTCTCTCCAGGGTTCATGACCTGACCTCGCCGGAAGGGATTTGTGGGAATGAAGTGTTGTAATCGTCATTGTTGTTGTTGCTGCTACTGTTACACTGGTGGTGGTGGTGGTGGTTTTAGTAATGTAGTAGTAGTAGTAGTAATAGTAGTGATGGTGATAGTTCGAATCATAGATATAGTAATAGTAGTAGTAGTGATGGTGATAGTTCGAATCATAGATATAGTAGTAGTAGTAGTAGTAGAACTATAACAAATAATATAGAAGATGTGTATGAAGACTTACAGTAGTGATGGTGAAACTACGAAAAAAAATGTGTATGAAGACTTACAGCAGTGATGGTGATAGTACGAATTATAGAAGTAGTAGTCGTAGTAATAATAGTATAAATAATAGTACTACAAGCTGCGGTAATAATAGTAGTAGTAGTGGTGGTTATTGTAGTATATAGTTGCCATAGTAATATTAGTCCTACAAGCTGCGGTAATAGTAGTAGTAGTAGTGGTGGTTATAGTAGTAGTTGCCATAGTAATATTAGTAGTAATATTAGTACTACAAGCTGCGGTAATAATAGTAGTAGTAGTGGTGGTTATTGGAGTAGTTGCCATAGTAATATTAGTAGTAATATGAGTACTACAAGCTGCGGTAATAGTAGTAGTAGTAGTAGTAGTGGTTATAGTAGTAGTTGCCATAGTAATATTAGTAGTAATATTAGTACTACAAGCTGCGGTAATAATAGTAGTAGTAGTGGTGGTTATAGTAGTATATAGTTGCCATAGTAATATTAGTAGTAATATTAGTACTACAAGCTGCGGTAATAATAGTAGTAGTAGTGATGGTTATTGTAGTAGTTGTATAGTAATAGCAGTGTGTGTTGCTAGTAGGTATATTTGCACGTATCTTTCCTTTCCTTAAACACACACACGCACATATACACACTCTATTTGACCCAACACGAATGTCAACATAATCACGAAGAATCTGTACCACTTTCTCTCTATAAGAAATGTGTGACTGTGTGTGTGTGTGTGTTTCATTCATTCATTCACGCCCGGTCTTGCCCACGCGTCCTGGCCTCGCGATCGCCAGCCTCTATCCTCCTGGAAAGAGCTTAGAACTAATAGAGACCGAGCTTTGGGTATTGCTGGGACCTCACATACCACACACACCTCATCTTCTTGCTCAAGGGGGATAGTAACTGCCCGCATTTGCCACTGAACAATTCCTTGGCTTGAGTGAGGATCGAACGCGCGACCACAGAATGACCAGACCCGCTTGTAAACCACTGAGCCACGCAGGCGGTGTGTGTGTGTGTGTGTTTCATGCAGTATCTTTTTCACATGGAGAGAGCGAGAGAGAGAGAGAGAGAGAGAGAGAGAGAGAGAGAGAGAGAGAGAGAGAGTGTTCGCATGGAGAGGTAATAGACAAAAAATAGCAGGAAGGAAAGCGGGAAGAAGGATGAAGGAAATAGGAAGAGAGAAAGTGCGAGGAAGAGAAGGAGGGAGGGAAGGAAGGAAGGAAGGAAGAGAAGGAGGGAGGGAAGGAGGGAGGGAAGGAAGAGAAGGAGGGAGGGAAGGAAAGAAGGAAGAGAAGGAGGGAGGGAAGGAAGGAGGGA
Organism: Chionoecetes opilio; assembly: GCA_016584305.1. Lineage (NCBI taxonomy): Eukaryota > Metazoa > Arthropoda > Malacostraca > Decapoda > Majidae > Chionoecetes > Chionoecetes opilio. The sequence goes on along the minus strand of JACEEZ010010144.1, from coordinate 451,852 downwards.
AGGAAGAGAAGGAGGGAGGGAGGGAGGGAGGGAGGGAGGAAGGAAGGAAGGAAGGAAGGTTGGTTCTAACAAGTTGGTGGTAGGAGGGAAATCGACTTTTTCTTCTCCCTTTTAACTTCAAGACAGCTCCTTCTTTCATCAACCTTTCCCCTCCTTCTCCCCTCTTCCTCCCCCCCTTTCCCCCTCCCTCCTCCCACTTTCCTCCTTTCCTTCCCTCCTGCCTTCCCTCCCCCCACTTTCCTCCTTATTTCCTCTTTCCTTGCCTACCTATTCCTCCCTCCTATTCCTCTGTATCCCTTTTCACTTCCTTCTTTGCAATTACTTCGTCCTTGCCTTCTCTCTCTCTCTCTCTCTCTCTCTCTCTCTCTCTCTCTCTCTCTCTCTCTCTCTCCTCTCCTCCTCTCTCTCTCTCTCTCTCTCTAAATACCATGACTTTGCGTGTTATGAAGAAACGTGAACAATTACCACAACCTTGAGAGAGAGAGAGAGAGAGAGAGAGAGAGAGAGAGGTTCAGAGGAGTAGAATTCAGGATAGTGCCATGAGCCAGAGAGAGAGAGGAGAGAGAGAGAGAGGAGAAGAGAGAATGAGGTAATAGAGACAGGAAGACCAAGAGTAATTAGAGAAGAGAGAGAGAGAGAGAGAATAATTACAGTGTATCATCATTCTTTCTATCTAAAAATACCGGAGGGAAATATGGTGGGAGGGAGAAAGGGAGAGATAAAAGAGGGGGGAGGGAGAGAGGCGAGGAGAAGGCTAAGAGATAAGGAGGCAAGAGAAGATAGGAACCCATAGACAATAGATAAGAGAGAGAGAGAGAGAGAGGGAGAGAGCGAGAGAGAGAGAGAAGAGAAGAAGAGAGAAGAGAGAGAGAGAGAAAGAGAAGAAAAGGAAAAGAGAGAAAGAGAAAGAGAGAGAGAGAGAGAAGAAAAAAGAAAAGAGAAGAGAGAAGAAAAAAAAGGAAGGGGAAGAACAAGAAAAGAGAATGGTAGAGAGAGAGAGAGAGAGAGAGAGAGAGAGAGAGAGAAAGTATGTTTATAGTGTATATTTGCATATCCAAGTGCTACTAGGCAATTAGAACCTGTATTTACCTGTGAGAGGCCTGCATAGGTGTAGCAGACAGGTGTAATACGCGTATATACAGGTGTGGACAGGGGTGGACATAATATTATACGTGTTAATGGAGAGGTAATAGGGGAAAAAATAGTGTTAGTTTGAGTGTTAATTAATATTGGATGTTTTTTTTTTATTGATAAGATTTTCTACATCAACACGTACTAAGGGATTTATGTGTTATTTGAACCTTCTTTATCATCTTCTTTCTCTTCCTCCTCCTCTTTTATTTTTGTTGTTGTTGGTGTGTTGTATTTGTTCATTTCTTTGTCTTCATCTTCTTTTTCTTTTTTTCCTCCTTCCTATTCTTATTCATCGTCTTCTAAATTAATACTATGCTAAACTTGTTCGTAGTAGTAGTAGTAGTAGTAGTAGTAGTAGTAGTAGTAGTCATTATAGTAAGAATAGTAGTTATTATTGTAGTATATAATAGGCCTAGTTGTATAAAAAATAGTAATAACTAGGGATAGTGGTAGTAGTCACAGTAGTAATAGTGGTAGTAGTCACAGTAGTAATAGTGGTAGTAGTCACAGTAGTAATAGTGGTAGTAGTCACAGTAGTAATAGTGGTAGTAGTAATAGTGGTAGTAGTCACAGTAGTAATAGTGGTAATAGTCACAGTAGTAATAGTGGTAGTAGTCACAGTAGTAATAGTAGTCACAGTAGTAATAGTGGTAGTAGTCACAGTAGTAATAGTGGTAGTAGTCACAGTAGTAATAGTGGTAATAGTGGTAGTAGTAATAGTGGTAGTAGTCACAGTAGTAATAGTGGTAGTAGTAATAGTGGTAGTAGTCACAGTAGTAATAGTGGTAGTAGTCACAGTAGTAATAGTGGTAGTAGTCACAGTAGTAATAGTGGTAGTAGTCACAGTAGTAATAGTGGTAGTAGTCACAGTAGTAATAGTGGTAGTAGTCACAGTAGTAATAGTGGTAATAGTCACAGTAGTAATAGTGGTAGTAGTCACAGTAGTAATAGTGGTAGTATTCACAGTAGTAATAGTGGTAGTAGTCACAGTAGTAATAGTGGTAGTAGTCACAGTAGTAATAGTGGTAGTAGTCACAGTAGTAATAGTGGTAATAGTCACAGTAGTAATAATGGTAGTAGTCACAGTAGTAATAGTCACAGTAGTAATAGTGGTAGTAGTCACAGTAGTAATAGTGGTAGTAGTCACAGTAGTAATAGTGGTAGTAGTCACAGTAGTAATAGTGGTAGTAGTCACAGTAGTAATAGTGGTAATAGTCACAGTAGTAATAGTGGTAGTAGTCACAGTAGTAATAGTGGTAGTAGTCACAGTAGTAATAGTGGTAGTAGTCACAGTAGTAATAGTGGTAGTAGTCACAGTAGTAATAGTGGTAGTAGTCACAGTAGTAATAGTGGTAGTAGTCACAGTAGTAATAGTGGTAATAGTCACAGTAGTAATAGTGGTAATAGTCACAGTAGTAATAGTGGTAGTATTGACAGTAGTAATAGTGGTAATAGTCACAGTAGTAATAGTGGTAGTAGTCACAGTAGTAATAGTGGTAGTAGTCACAGTAGTAATAGTGGTAGTAGTCACAGTAGTAATAGTGGTAGTAGTCACAGTAGTAATAGTGGTAATAGTCACAGTTGTAATAGTGGTAGTAGTCACAGTAGTAATAGTGGTAATAGTCACAGAAGTAATAGTGGTAGTAGTCACAGTAGTAATAGTGGTAGTAGTCACAGTAGTAATAGTGGTAGTAGTCACAGTAGTAATAGTGGTAGTAACAGTAGTAATAGTGGTATTAGTCCCAGTAGTATAGTGGTATAGTCACAGTAGTTTAATAAGTGGTAATAGTCACAGTGTAATAGTGGTAGTAGTCAAGTAGTAATAGTGGTAGTAGTCACAGTAGTAATAGTGGTAGTAGTCCAAGTATAATAGTGGTAGTAGTCACAGTAGTAATGAGTGGTACTAGTCACAGTATAATAGTGGTAGTAGTCACAGTAGTAATAGTGGTAGTAGTCACAGTAGTAATAGTGGTAGTAGTCACAGTAGTAATAGTGGTAGTAGTCACAGTAGTAATAGTGGTAGTAGTCACAGTAGTAATAGTGGTAGTAGTCACAGTAGTAATAGTGGTAGTAGTCACAGTAGTAATAGTGGTAGTAGTCACAGTAGTAATAGTGGTAGTAGTCACAGTAGTAATAGTGGTAGTAGTCACAGTAGTAATAGTGGTAGTAGTCATAGTTGTTGATGTTGTTGTTATTGGACTATTAAGAGCAAAGTAATAGTGATAGTATTAGTAATAGTGATAGTGTCGTGATAGTAATAGTAATAGTGATAGTATTAGTAATAGTGATAGTGTCGTGATAGTAATAGTAATAGTGATAGTAATTAGTAGTAGTAACAAAAATAGTTGCAGTAGAAGTAGGATATAGCAGTACTATTATATATTTTATTGTTGTTGTTTATTTTGGCATTGTGTTTATTAGTCGCTGGTTTTGGTGTACTGTACATAGCCAACCACCACGTTTTTTAACAAAGAACTGACAAAAAAAGAAGTAACAAAAAGCTCGCCAGCCGCCAGTCCCCGTAAATGTACTAGTAAATACCTTCCTGGAAAGCAGTGAAAGCATCGTACTTCCAAAGACTACTGTATACTGTAGTCTTTGTACGTACATGTAAACAAACATAAATTATAGGACACACAAAACGTAGCAGAGAAGTGAAGACTAAGGGACAGACAGAGAGACAGACAGACAGAGGTGTGGGGAGGGTGCGATCAGAGGTGTACAGACAGTGAGGTGAGTCTTGCAGTGAGGTGAGGGAGGACAGCCGCAGCGTCAATCATCCCTCATTCATATCCACTCACTCGCTTTGAATGAGTTAGGTGTGTTGTGTGTGTGTGTGTGTGTGTCATTCACCCATGGTCTTGTCCATGCCAGTCTGACTCGCGATCGCCCGTTTCACCCTCCCGGAGCGAGCTTGGAGCTCATTATTACCGATCTTTGGGTAATGCTGGGACCTCACACACCACACACACCCATCCCCTTGCTCAAGGGGGACAGTAACTGCCCGAATTTGTCCGTGAAAAATCCCCGGAGCAGTGAGGATTCGAACCGGCTACCACATACTGGCAGGCCAGCGCGCTATCCACTTGACCATCGTGGTGTGTGTGTGTGTGTGTGTACTAAGTGAACCGTGGATTCTCAGTACCGTAGACTTTACCGCTGACTACATAGCCACTCAGTTTACTGCTTTTGTTGCCTTTCCTACTACTGCTACTACT
>JACEEZ010010144.1:430000-442500 GCA_016584305.1 Chionoecetes opilio | reverse complement strand
TCACACCCCTGCCAGATCCCTTTCACACCCCTGCCAGATCCCTCTCACACCCCTGCCAGATCCCTTTCACACCCCTGCCAGATCCCTCTCACACCCCTGCCAGATCCCTTTCACACCCCTGCCAGATCCCGTTCACACCCCTGCCAGATCCCTCTCACACCCCTGCCAGATCCCTTTCACACCCCTGCCAGATCCCTTTCACACCCCTGCCACATCACCACACCCCTGCCACGACACCCACAACCCCTGCCAAAACTCATCTACATACACTCTACTACTCCAGCATCCTATTTTCCGCCCTCCACCCCTGCCATACAAAAGAAGGGAGCCGCGCCCCTGCCCCCCCCTGCACATTCGGTAGGGTCCCCAAGGCCTACTGAGACCCGGGCACCATCTGGCGGGACAATAGGAATCATGGGAGCTTTAGGCCTAAGACAGAATGAGAGAGAGAGAGAGGGGGAAGAGAGAGCGTGTGAAGAGAGAGAGAGAGAGAGAGAGAGAGGTCGTTGTTGCTATTATTATTGTTGTTGAGAGAGAGAGAGAGAGAGTCGTTGTTATTGCTATTATTATTGTTGTTATTGTTATTGACATCTTTATTATCATTATCTTTATCACCATCATTATTTTTATTAACATTATTATTATTTCTTAGTGTTATCATTATTATCATTATTTATCAAGTGTTAGTAGCAGTAGCGATAATGGTACGAAAGCAACAGCAACAAAGTAAATCACCACCACCACCACTATTACCACCACCACCACCACCACCACTCACCACTCACCACTCACCACCACCACCACCACCACCACCACCACCACCACCACCACCACCATTGCCATAACACTTTACCGCCCCAATCTTTATAGCGGCAATTACTCTTCTTATTAAAACACACTCACGCAACCTTTTATCTTTCACTTATTTGCCAACATTATTACCACTTCTTTTCTTCCCTTCTATCCATCTCTTTCCAGTGTCTCTTATATACTGACATTGAAATAAACTTAGGAATGAAAAAAATATTAACTGTCATCATTATTTCCTTCCTCTCCTTTCCTTTCCTTTCCTCTTTCCTTTCCTTTCCTTTCCTCTTTCCTTTCCTTTCCTTTCCTTTCCTCTCCTTTCCTTTCCTTTCCTCTTTCCTTTCCTTTCCTTTCCTTTCCTTTCCTCTCCTCTCCTTTCCTTTCCTTTCCTTTCCTTTCCTTTCCTTTCTTTCTATACTCTTCCCCTCCCTGTCTCCTTACCTATGCCTCTTTTTTATCACGCTTTCTTTTATCCATCTCTCAAGTGTCTCATTTTTACTGAAATTGGAAATAAACTAAGGAAGAAATAATTATTAAATTTCATAATTATTAGATTTATTACCTTACCACATTTTCTTTCCCTGTCTTCATTAACTGTACCTCACGTAATGAAAACAAAGAAGAGGAGAATGAAGCTTAATTTTAGAGAGAGAGAGAGAGATTCAGGCACCCAGTCAGACAGACACGCAAACATACACGAGGTAGAGAAAACAAATATTGCACAAGGATATAAAAAAAGCGTGGCGGCCTTGGAGTCACCTTGATAACACTAATGAGCAAATCAATGACAGGTGTAGACAGGTAGGGGGGGGAGGGGGTAGACAGGTAGGGGGGGGGGGGAGGGAGGCAGACAGGTAAAGAGACAGGGAGTCAAAATGTGGGAAGGTAATAATTATGACTTTTTATATTTTTTTCTGCCTTACTTTTTTCCCAATTTCAGTCTAAAAAAAAAGACTGGAAAGAGATGGATAAAAGAAAGTTTTTTCTCTCTAAAACCTATTTTTTTACTTTCTTTTTTCCTTTTTATGTATCTCACTCTCCTACTCACTACTTGCCTCTCTCTCTCTCTCTCTCTCCTCTCTCCTCCTCTCTCTCTCTCTCTCTCTCTCTCTCTCTCTCTCTCTCTCTCTCTCTCTCTCTCTCTCTCTCATTCCTCAACATATACTACATATTCGCATCCATGTGTTTTCTTACCACCACCCTCCTCCTCCTATTCCTCCTCCTCCTCCTCCTCCTCCTATTCCTCCTCCTCCTCCTCCTCCTCCTCCTACTACTACTACTACTACTACTACTACTCCTACTCCTACTCCTACTCCTACTCCTACTCCTACTCCTCCTCTTCCTCTTCCTCCTCTTCTTTCCCATCCTCTTCCTCCTCCTTCCTTCCCTCCCATCCTCTTCCTCCTTCCTTCCTTCCCATCCTCTTCCTCCTTCTTTCCTTCCCATACTCCTTACCAATATAGTGAGTCTGGGATTTATTTATGTATCCATTTTTATCACTTTTATTATGAAGGCCATGTGTTGCCTTGGTGTCGTATGTGTGTGTGTGGGTGTATGTGTGTGTGTGTGTGTTGTGTGTGGGTGGGTGGGTGGGTGTGGGTGTGGGTGTGTATGTGTATCTGCTCTTCCTCCTTCATCTCTCTCCCCTATTCCTCTCTCCCTCTTGATACCTCCTCTCTCTTCCCTCCTTCCTTCCCTCTCCCTTCCCTCCTACTCAGTATTCCTCTCTCCCTCATCCACTCATGTCTCCTCCTGTCTCCCTCCTCATCCCGTCCCCCACTCACTTCTTCTCTTCCTTTTCTTCTCTCCTTGCTTCTCTCCTCTTTCTCACTTCCTTCTCCTCCCCTTCTTAGCTCTTCTTCCTCTTCTTCTTCTTAGCTCCATCCTCTCCCCTTCTGTGCTCTTCTTCCTCTCTTCTCCTTCTCCCTCTCCATCTTCTCCCCTTCTCTGTTCTCCCTATCCATCTTCTCCCATCCTCTGCTTTTCTTCCTCTCTCTCTCCTCCTCCATTTCCATCTTCTCCCTTTCTCTGCTCTTCTCCCTCTCTCTCTTCCTTCTCCATCTTTCCTTCTCCGACTCTTCTCTCCCCTCTCCATATTCTCCTCCTACATCTTTCCTTCCCTCTTCTGTTCTTCACTAACATCCTCCTTTCTCCTGTCTTTGTATTTCTTCACTATTCAATCAATCCTCTCCTCCTCCTCCTCCTCCTCCTCCTCCTCCTCTTCAGTCCACTTCGCGATTCTCAGAACTTTTTTCAACCTTATTTCCCAATTTGTATAGTTTTGCCTCGTGGTGGTGGTAGTGTGTGTGTGTTTGTGTGTGTGTGTGTGTGTCTGTCTGTCTGTCTGTCTGTCTCTCGTGTGTGTGTGTTTGTGTGTGTGTGTGCGTTTGTGTGTGTAAGTAAGTAAGTAGAGTTTATTGCTATTTAACACGTAGATATATACACATTCAATATACACAAATTTTCTCTTGCAATGTGTGTCGAGTCGAGGCTCCCTGACAGACATGTTCTGGCATGCTGCACATCTGGTGAGGAGCATCTGTAGGGCATGTATGAAGTAGAATACGTACTTACAATACATGTAGGTTACCATCGAACATTCAGTATAATTAGTTATATATTATACAGTTACATATTGTGGGGAGTGAGAATTTTGCGTGAAATGAGTAGTGTGTGATGATGGCTAATGAGTTGCGTGAGTAGTGAAATGTCTCCTAATTATTCTGATGAATTTAAGAAACCTGGCGGTATTAATGAGAAGTTTTATGTGTAAAGGCAAGGAAATCTGTAATTAGGGACCAAAATATAATATACTGTTTCTGAAAAGAATCCTAAGATTAATTGGGGCAATTTCATTAAAAAACGTCAGTCCAGTCTACTTGTGAAAGATCATGACGTAGATTGGCTAACGCATTCTGTGTTATAACTTTGTTGATATATAGCTACTGCATTACGTGTTCTTGAATAATGATATTTGAACAGAGACTACTGGAAAGTGGCCTGTAATGTATGTATGTATTATGTAATTGCTGATGTTTAATTCTAACTGCGACAGCCATATAGGGACAATTAGTGTGTCATCCGTTACTCCGGTCGTTCTGGTAAGGAAAAAGCTAGAAATATTACATTAAATCAATAAGATAAAAGTAGAAGCATCATTATGTTTTAACAAGTATAAATTGAAATCACCAAAGACAAAAATGCCTTCGTATTTCTTTTCATTTGCTAAAGAGAAATTTTTATTTAATATATTTAAAAAAAACTTGACATTCCCACTGGGAGGCCTATATATAGCTTTGTTTGTTTGTTTGTTTGTTGTTGTTTTTGTTTGTCTTGTGTCTATTTTTTTCCTGGGTATCAGCCATTTTTATCTTTTTTTCTTCGGCTTGTTCTTCTTTGCCTTGTTGTTGTTGTTCTCCTTGTTCTTCTTCATTTTATTCTCCTTGATCTTGTTCTTGTTCTTGTTCTTGTTCTTCTTCTCCTACTTCTTCTTCTTCTTCTTCTTCTTCTTCTTCTTCTTCTTCTTCTTCTTCTTCTTCTTCTTCTTCTTCTTCTTCTTCTTCTTCTTCTTCTTCTTCTTCTTCTCTCCTCCTCCTCCTCCTCCTCCTCCTCCTCCTCCTCCTCCTCCTCCTCCTCCTCCTCCTCCTCCTCCTCCTCCTCCTCCTCCTCCTCCTCCTCCTCCTCCTCCTCCTCCTCCTCCTCCTCCTCCTCCTCCTCAAGACTCAGCACCTTATAACCCTCTTCTTCATTTTATTACATTAAAACTACAGCATCCCCATCCCTACCTTCCCCTCCCTTCCCCTCTTTCCCTCCCCTCCCATCTCATCCCTTCGTCTCCATTCCCCTCCCTCCCCTACCTTCCTTCCCTTCCTTTCCCTTTATGTATAGTTAGGCGCTTCACCCTTCCCTCCCATCCCATCTCCCCTCTCCTCCTCCTTCCCCTTTTCTCAGCTCCTTATGTTAAGTTAAACCATATTACCTCCCTCTTTACTCCCGCCAAACCTTGTCAAATTAGGGAAGGTAGGTTATCCCCCTTTTCTCTCCTCCCTCTTTCCCCTCCTTTCTTCCCCCCTCCTCTTCCCCCTCCTCATCTCCCCTCTTTCCCCTTCCTTTCTTCCCTTTATCCCTTACCTCACACCTTATTCACTAAGGTTTCTCAATCTGTTCCTTATTATCAATGTAAGTTTACACCTTTTCACCCTCAAATAAAAGCAACTGAACTTCAAATTAAAACAACTGAACTTCAAATTAAAATAAGTGAATCTCAAATTAAAACAACTAAAGTTAAAATTTAAACTGAAGTTTAAATTAAAACAAGTGAAGTTTAAATTAAAACAAGTGAAGTTTAAATTAAAACAACTGAAGTTTAAATTAAAACAACTGAAGTTTAAATTAAAACAACTGAAGTTTAAATTAAAACAACTGAAGTTTAAATTAAAACAACTGAAGTTTAAATTAAAACAACTGAAGTTTAAATTAAAACAACTGAAGTTTAAATTAAAACAACTTAAGTTTAAATTAAAACAACTTAAGTTTAAATTAAAACAACTGAAGTTTAAATTAAAACAACTGAAGTTTAAATTAAAACAACTGAAGTTTAAATTAAAACAACTGAAGTTTAGATTAAAATAACTGAACTTCAAATTTAAATACTTTAATTTCAAATTAGAATAAAAATATCATTTATTTTATTTTGAAATTCAATTGTTTTAATTTGAAGTTCCGTTGTTCTAATTTGAGAGTGAAAAGGTGTAGTATGAAAAAAGTCTAGAAAAGTAACATATTTCTTCCTGCACACTTTTTTTTTATTTACCAGAGTGCTGCCAGCAAAGGGAAGAGAGGGCAAATATTATTTATGAAAAGATATACCATTTTTACCATTTTTTTGTCATTTTTATACTGCATATTACATAGCTAAAGCAACACAGGATGAAGTAACGCATAGCTATTCCGTGTATGTTAGTACACATACTGTAGTTATACAAAAGAAAACAAAAGTTATATGATAATGAATGGATATTTCCTGTATGTTAATATGAAAAAAAGAGAGAAAGCAAAGTATGATGCTTTATGTAATTGTCATTTATTTTTGTTTGTACACAAAATTACATAAAAAAGACATTCAGTTATCACCTAATTGCAAATCCTGCAGCTGCATCACTTTTCCTGTTCTATTTTACCTCTTTTCTTTTTTGGTTTTGTGTTGCAGTATTTGACCCGCCGCCTTTTGTGTTCGGTCAACTTGTTGTATGTATGTGCAAACTATACTGTGTTTGTTTATTGATATAACATTCTATACTTTCTGTAAATCGTGTTCTACGTATTCTAGTCTACTATGTAAGTTACATACGAAATAATGTATACAGAACTGAACTACAACTACCAATACCCTTGCCCCACCCACCACGCCACACACCCGGCACTACCAACCCCTTTTACGCTGAGCCCCGATGTCGCCCAAAAACTCTTCTTTACAAACATATTCATTTAAATATGAAAACAAAAATTAGACAAAATAAATCACACCTGAACGTCAGCTCGAGCATCGCCGTGCAGGGCGACAGCGGCGCCGTGGACGCCATCACGCTGTGCTACGGGAGGCGCCCGTGCTGGTACTCGTGCGGATGCTGGGGGCGCGGGAGGCTGGTGAGTTGACACGGACGGGACGAGTTGCCCCGCATCCACAACCACCCATTGATGCAATAGAATACCTGGACGGGACGAGTTGCCCCGCATCCACAACCACCCACTGATGCAATAGAATACCTGGACGGGACGAGTTGCCCCGCATCCACAACCACCCACTGATGCAATAGAATACCTGGACGGGACGAGTTGCCCCCATCCACAACCACCCACTGATGCAATAGAATACCTGGACGGGACGAGTTGCCCCGCATCCACAACCACCCACTGATGCAATAGAATACCTGGACGGGACGAGTTGCCCCGCATCCACAACCACCCACTGATGCAATAGAATACCTGGACGGGACGAGTTGCCCCGCATCCACAACCACCCATTGATGCAATAGAATACCTGGACGGGACGAGTTGCCCCGCATCCACAACCACCCACTGATGCAATAGAATACACGGACGGGACGAGTTGCCCCGCATCCACAACCACCCATTGATGCAATAGAATACCTGGACGGGACGAGTTGCCCCGCATCCACCACCACCCATTGATGCAATAGAATACACGGACGGGACGAGTTGCCCCGCATCCACCACCACCCATTGATGCAATAGAATACCTGGACGGGACGAGTTGCCCCGCATCCACCACCACCCATTGATGCAATAGAATACATGGACGGGACGAGTTGCCCCGCATCCACCACCACCCATTGATGCAATAGAATACCGGACGGGACGAGTTGCCCCGCATCCACAACCACCCATTGATGCAATAGAATACACGGACGGGACGAGTTGCCCCGCATCCACAACCACCCATTGATGCAATAGAATACCTGGACGGGACGAGTTGCCCCGCATCCACCACCACCCATTGATGCAATAGAATACCGGACGGGACGAGTTGCCCCGCATCCACAAACCACCCATTGATGCAATAGAATACCTGGACGGGACGAGTTGCCCCGCATCCACACCCAACCCACTGATGCAATAAAATACCTGGACGGGACGAGTTGCCCCGCATCCACAACCACCCACTGATGCAATAGAATACCTGGACGGGACGAGTTGCCCCGCATCCACAACCACCACTGATGCAATAGAATACCGGACGGGACGAGTTGCCCCGCATCCACAACCACCCATGATGCAATAGAATACACGGACGGGACGAGTTGCCCCGCATCCACAACCACCCACTGATGCAATAGAATACACGGACGGGACGAGTTGCCCCGCATCCACAACCACCCATTGATGCAATAGAATACACGGACGGGACGAGTTGCCCCGCATCCACAACCACCCACTGATGCAATAGAATACACGGACGGGACGAGTTGCCCCGCATCCACAACCACCCATTGATGCAATAGAATACACGGACGGGACGAGTTGCCCCGCATCCACAACCACCCACTGATGCAATAGAATACACGGACGGGACGAGTTGCCCCGCATCCACAACCACCCACTGATGCAATAGAATACACGGACGGGACGAGTTGCCCCGCATCCACAACCACCCATTGATGCAATAGAATACCTGGACGGGACGAGTTGCCCCGCATCCACAACCACCCATTGATGCAATAGAATACACGGACGGGACGAGTTGCCCCGCATCCACAACCACCCATTGATGCAATAGAATACCTGGACGGGACGAGTTGCCCCGCATCCACAACCACCCATTGATGCAATAGAATACCTGGACGGGACGAGTTGCCCCGCATCCACAACCACCCATTGATGCAATAGAATACACGGACGGGACGAGTTGCCCCGCATCCACAACCACCCATTGATGCAATAGAATACCTGGACGGGACGAGTTGCCCCGCATCCACAACCACCCATTGATGCAATAGAATACACGGACGGGACGAGTTGCCCCGCATCCACAACCACCCATTGATGTGATGCAGCTGCAGGATTTGCAATTTGGTGATATTGATAACTGAATGTCTTTTTTATGTAATTTTGTGTACAAACCAAATAAATGACCATTACATGATGCATCATACTTTGCTTTCTGTCTTATTTTCATATTAACATACAGGAAATATCCATTCATTATCATATAACTTTTGTTTTCTTTTGTATAACTACAGTATGTGTACTAACATGCACGGAATAGCTATGCGTTACTTCATCCTGTGTTGCTTTAGCTATGTAGTATGCTGTGTAAAAATATGACACAAAAAATGGTATATCTTTTCTTAAGTAATATTTGCCCTCTCTTCCCTTTGCTGGCAGCACTCTGGTAAAGATAAAAAAGTGTGCAGGAAGAAATATGTTACTTTTCTGGGGGTTTTCATACTACACCTTTTCACTCTCAAATCAGAACAACGGAACTTCAAATTAAAGCAATAGAATTTCAAAATAAAATAAATTATATGATATATTTAATTTAAAATAAAATTATTTTAATTCGAAGTTTAGTTGTTTTAATTTAAACTTCAGTTGTTTTAATTTAAACTTCACTTGTTCTAATTTAAACTTCAGTTGTTTTAATTTTGACTTCAGTTGTTTTAATTTAAACTTCAATTTTAATTTAAACTTCAGTTTTAATTTAAACTTCAGTTATTTTAATTTAAACCTCAGTTGTTTTAATTTAAACTTTAGTTGTTTAAATTTAAACTTCAGTTGTTTAAATTTAAACTTCAGTTGTTTAAATTTAAGTTTCAGTTTAAATTTAAACTTCAATTTTAATTTAAACTTCTGTTGTTTTAATTTAAGCTTCAGTTTTACTTTGAGCTTCAGTTGTTTCAATTTAAACTTCAGTTTTAATTTAAAGTTCAGTTGTTTTAATTTAAACTTCAGTTGTTTCAATTGAAACTTCAGTTGTTTTAATTTAAAGTTCAGTTGTTTTAATTTAAACTTCAGTTTCAATTTAAACTTCAGTTGTTTTAATTTAAAGTTCAGTTGTTTTAATTTGAACTTCAGTTGTTTTAATTTGAGGGTGAATAGGTGGTAACTAGTATAGTTAGTGTATTTGCTATGTTATGTTAGGATTGAAATATATTTTTGTATACACTCCTCCATGTTTTGCTAAGTTACGTTTTCTCTACTTCCTCTCTCCTCGTGTTTCTTCTATTTATCTTTCTCGTTTTTCCATTCTATCGTTTTGCTTTTTGTACACATTTTTCTTTATACGGATTTATCTTTCTCCTTTTTTCCCTTCCTCTTTTTCTTTTTGTTGTTTTTTGTCTGCATTTTTTCAGTTTCCGTCCATCGTTTTGCCTTTTTGTTTCCTAATTTATCTTTCACGTTCTTTTTTTTTTTGTTTCCTCAAATTTCTTTCATTATATTTATCTTCCTTATATTTTTTACTCTCTCTCTCTCTCTCTCTCTCTCTCTCTCTCTCTCTCTCTCTCTCTCTCTCTCTCTCTCTCTCTCTCTCTCTCTCTCTCTCTCTCTCTCTCTCTCTCTCTCTCTCTCTCTCTCTCTCTCTCTCTTTGTTAAGGTGATATTTTTTCTCTTTCTCAACTTCATCACGTATTAATCTCATTCTTACTCACACACACACACACACACACACACACACACACACACACACACACACACACACACACACACACACACACACACACACACACACACACAAAGCCCCTCCCCCCTGTCTCTCATCTCCACCAAACATCTCAGCGTCTCAGTAAACACAAGGAAAGAGGGAAAGTATACTGTCACCTTTTTTCTGCACCGTCCTTGCCTTGCAGTGCCTTGGCTTTTGTGTACCTGTTAGTGTTTGCTGCAGGTAGTATAGTAGGTAGTATATCATTTCAGGTAGGTAATATGTAACAGTAGTAGTTTCATATAGTAAGTAGGTAGTATATCATTTCAGGTAGGTAATATGTAACAGTAGTAGTTTCATATAGTAAGTAGGTAGTATATCATTTCAGGTAGGTAGTGTGTAACAGTAGTAGTTTCATATAGTAAGTAGGTAGTATATAATTTCAGGTAGGTAGTATGTAACAGTAGTAGTTTCATATAGTAAGTAGGTAGTATATCATTTCAGGTAGGTAGTATGTAACAGTAGTAGTTTCATATAGTAAGTAGGTAGTATATCATTTCAGGTAGGTAGTATGTAACAGTAGTAGTTTCATATAGTAAGTAGGTAGTATATAATTTCAGGTAGGTAGTATGTAACAGTAGTAGTTTCATATAGTAAGTAGGTAGTATATATTTCAGGTAGGTAGTATGTAACAGTAGTAGTTTCATATAGTAAGTAGGTAGTATATATTTCAGGTAGGTAGTATATAATAGTAGTAGTTTCATAATTTCAGGTAGTAGTAGTTGCTTCATGGTGTGTGTACCGGTGTTGTATTGACACGAACTGGAGTATTACTGGTGGTGTATGGGGGGGAGGGGTGTGTGGTGGGGGGAGATGTGGTGGTGGTGGTGTTGTGTAGTTATTATTGTGGTAGCAGTAGAGGTAGTATTAGTAGTTGTATTAATTGTTGTGGCTGTAGTAGTAGTAGAAGTAGTTGTAGAAATTGTTATCGTAGTAGTAGTAAAAGTAGAAATTGTTTTGTTTTTGTTTTCTTCACGTATTTCTTTTATTTTTCTTCCTCTTCGTCCTCCTCCTCATCTTCTTCATCATGTACCTTTCCTTCTCTTCTCGCATCATTAATCCACATTAAATATAACATCAAAGTTTTTATTTTCTTCCTTCCCTCATTACTATTCCATTATTTATACCTTTCCTTCCTTCCTTCTCCTTCTACATTCGGTACAAATATTATTCTCTTTTTTCTATTCTCCACCATTCAAAAAAGAATACAGTTAAGTGTATTATTAGTTCTTCACCAATCATATGCTAATACCTCTTTTGGTCTTTGTTATGCAGCTGCCAATTAGTGACTATCGTGCTTACACATTTCTATTTTGATTTTCATTCTCTTATCCCCTCTGAAACTAATCACATAAGCTATCTAATAAGTTCGTCATAAATTCAATAATGCGAAAACTCTCTCTCTCTCTCTCTCTCTCTCTCTCTCTCTCTCTCTCTCTCTCTCTCTCTCTCTCTCTCTCTCTCTCTCTCTCTCTCTCTCTCTCTTTCCGGTACATTTTTTACCTGACTTCCTCTTCTCCATTCCTTCACCAACATACGTCTGAGAGAGAGAGAGAGAGAGAGAAAGAGAAAGAGAGAGAGAGATCATATCACTAGATTTCAACAAGAGACAGCTTTATGCTATCTACGACCTTAACACAAGACTACACAGAGGCGCGACTACTCTCTCAATCCCTCCTCCTCCTCCTCCTCCTCCTCCTCCTCCTCCTCCTCCTCCTCCTCCTCCTCCTCCTCCTCCTCCTCCTCCTCCTCCTCCTCCCTCCTCCTCCTCTATACCCCAATCTCTTCCTCCCTCACACCTCTCCACACTTCTTGCGACCCTTCCTCCTCCTCCTCCTCTATACCCCAATCTCTTCCTCCCTCACACCTCTCCACACATCTTGCGACCCTCCTCTATCCCTCCTCCTCCTCCTCCTCCTTCCATGTCTTCACTCATAAACCCCCTCCTCCACCCCTCCTCCCACACACACTTGCCACGCATTTAAATTCTGTATAAATGTATTTTTTCCTTCGCACTTTCTTTACGTATTTCTCTATTTTTTGGGTACAGATTTTGTATATTCATGGGTTTTTTTGCATCCTTCCGTCTGAAACAACTATTGAGTATTGAAAAAAAGTTAAAGTTAAAGGTATGCAAATTTTTCTTTTCCATTTATACGTCTTTTTCACTTTTTCACTCGTTCTTCATTTCTTTCAAATTTTTCACATTCCCTCTTTCTTTCATTTTTTTGTTTTCATTTTATCTTTATTTTCTTTTTTTTTCTTTATTATTTACATCTGACTCATTTTTGTTCTCGTTTTTCATTTCTTTTCCGTTTACATCTTTCTCATTTTTTTCTATCTTTCTTCATCTCTTTCAACGTTTCCATGCATCTTCTTTCCTTATTTTCTTTTGTTTTCTTTCTATCTGTCCCATTTGTTTCCTTCTTTGGGCATGCACTTTCGGCGTCACTACTACTACTACTACTAC
>JACEEZ010010144.1:415000-425000 GCA_016584305.1 Chionoecetes opilio | reverse complement strand
GGAGGGTGACATAATAAAAAAAAACCGTGACATACAGGTAGGGATGGCATACAGGAGGAGGGTCATACAGGTAAGGGGTATATAGGCAGGGATGCATACAGGAGGAGGGACATACAGGTAAGGGGTATATAGGCAGGGATGACATACAGGAGGAGGGACATACAGGTAGGGGTATATAGGCAGGATGACATACAGGAGGATGGACATACAGGTAAGGGTATATAGGCAGGGATGACATACAGGAGGAGGGACATACAGGTAAGGGGTATATAGGCAGGGATGACATACAGGAGGAGGGACATACAGGTAAGGGGTATATAGGCAGGGATGACATACAGGAGGTAGGGGACATACAGGTAAGGGGTATATAGGCAGGGATGACATACAGGAGGAGGGACATACAGGTAAGGGGTATATAGGCAGGGATGACATACAGGAGGAGGGACATACAGGTAAGGGGTATATAGGTAGTGATGACATACAGGAGAGGGGAATAAGGTAGGGTAATAGGTAGTGATGACATACAGGTAAGGGGTATATAGGCAGGGATGACATACAGGAGGAGGGACATACAGGTAAGGGGTATATAGGCAGGATGACATACAGGAGGAGGGACATACAGGTAAGGGGTATATAGGCAGGGATGACATACAGGAGGAGGGACATACAGGTAAGGGGTATATAGGCAGGGATGACATACAGGAGGAGGGACATACAGGTAAGGGGTATATAGGCAGGGATGACATACAGGAGGAGGGTCATACAGGTAAGGGGTATATAGGCAGGGATGACATACAGGAGGAGGGTCATACAGGTAAGGGGTATATAGGCAGGGATACATACAGGAGGAGGGTCATACAGGTAAGGGGTATATAGGCAGGGATGACATACAGGAGGAGGGTCATACAGGTAAGGGGTATATAGGCAGGGATGGCATACAGGAGGAGGGACATACAGGTAAGGGGTATATAGGCAGGGATAGCATACAGGAGGAGGGTCATACAGGTAAGGGGTATATAGGCAGGGATGACATACAGGAGGAGGGTCATACAGGTAAGGGGTATATAGGCAGGGGATGAACATACAGGTAAGGGGTATATAGGCAGGGATGACATACAGGAGGAGGGACATACAGGTAAGGGGTATATAGGCAGGGATGACATACAGGAGGAGGGACATACAGGTAAGGGGTATATAGGTAGTGATGACATACAGGTAAGGGGTATATAGGCAGGGATGACATACAGGAGGAGGGACATACAGGTAAGGGGTATATAGGCAGGGATGACATACAGGAGGAGGGACATACAGGTAAGGGGTATATAGGCAGGGATGACATACAGGAGGAGGGACATACAGGTAAGGGGTATATAGGCAGGGATGACATACAGGAGGAGGGTCATACAGGTAAGGGGTATATAGGAGTGATGACATACATAGGTAAGGGGTATATAGGCAGGGATGACATACAGGAGGAGGGACATACAGGTAAGGGGTATATAGGCCAGTGGGATGACATACAGGAGGAGGGACATACAGGTAAGGGGTATATAGGCAGGGATAGCATACAGGAGGAGGGTCATACAGGTAAGGGGTATATAGGCAGGATGACATACAGGAGGAGGGTCATACAGGTAAGGGGTATATAGGCAGGGATGACATACAGGAGGAGGGTCATACAGGTAAGGGGTATATAGGCAGGGATGACATACAGGAGGAGGGACATACAGGTAAGGGGTATATAGGCAGGGATGACATACAGGAGGAGGGACATACAGGTAAGGGGTATATAGGCAGGGATGAAACATACGTAGGAGGAGGGGACATACAGGTAAGGGGTATATAGGCAGGGATGACATACAGGGAGGAGGGACATACAGGTAAGGGGTATATAGGCAGGGATAGCATACAGGAGGAGGGACATACAGGTAAGGGGTATATAGGCAGGGATGACATACAGGAGGAGGGGAATACAGGTAAGGGGTATATAGGCAGGGATGACATACAGGAGGAGGGACATACAGGTAAGGGGTATATAGGCAGGGATGACATACAGGAGGAGGGTCATACAGGTAAGGGGTATATAGGCAGGGATGACATACAGGAGGAGGGACATACAGGTAAGGGGTATATAGGCAGGGATGACATACAGGAGGAGGGTCATACAGGTAAGGGGTATATAGGTAGTGATGACATACAGGAGGAGGGTCATACAGGTAAGGGGTATATAGGCAGGGATGACATACAGGTAAGGTGGTATATATAGGCAGGGATGACATACAGGAGGAGGGTCATACAGGTAAGGGGTATATAGGCAGGGATGACATACAGGTAAGGGGTATATAGGCAGGGATGACATACAGGAGGAGGGTCATACAGGTAAGGGGTATATAGGTAGTGATGACATACAGGAGGAGGGTCATACAGGTAAGGGGTATATAGGCAGGGATGACATACAGGAGGAGGGTCATACAGGTAAGGGGTATATAGGCAGTGATGACATACAGGAGGAGGGGAATACAGGTAAGGGGTATATAGGTAGTGATGACATACAGGAGGAGGGTCATACAGGTAAGGGGTATATAGGCAGTGATGACATACAGGAGGAGGGTCATACAGGTAAGGGGTATATAGGTAGTGATGACATACAGGAGGAGGGTCATACAGGTAAGGGGTATATAGGCAGTGATGACATACAGGAGGAGGGTCATACAGGTAAGGGGTATATAGGTAGTGATGACATACAGGAGGAGGGTCATACAGGTAAGGGGTATATAGGCAGGGATGACATACAGGTAAGGGGTATATAGGCAGGGATGACATACAGGAGGAGGGTCATACAGGTAAGGGGTATATAGGTAGTGATGACATACAGGTAAGGGGTATATAGGTAGTGATGACATACAGGTAAGGGGTATATAGGTAGTGATGACATACAGGTAAGGGGTATATAGGCAGGGATAGCATACAGGAGGAGGGGAATACAGGTAAGGGCTTTGATGTTAAAAAAATTCATATGCAGGTTTTGACAGATAATGTTATTTTTCAGGTTTTCTAATGTTTTCTTTGTTTGTGGGACTTTATTTCCCAAGCCTTCTGATGTTAAATAAAATAAAAAATATATATACATGTGTTGACAGTAGTCTCTTTTTTTCTTTTATTTTTGCCCATTCCCCCTGGCCGAAATATCTTATAGGCCTACTGTCTTTTTGCTTTATAGGGTCTGACAGCACAGCGAACCTTTTTTTTTTTTTCCTTTTTCTTTTTTTTCTTTTTTTCTTCTCATTAGCCAGACCCTTTCGATGTAAAACAAAATCATATAGCTACTGGTGTTGACTGATATTTTTGTTGTTTTTCTCGTTTGTTAGCTGGAATTTTTCTTGTTTTCAAACCCTTCTCATGTAAAAAAAAAATAATAATATTCAGATGTTGACAAATTTTTTTTTCGGACCGTTCTGATGTAAAAAAAAAAAAAAAAAAAACTATTTTTAACCCTTCTCATGTAAAAAAAAAAAAAAAAATCATACATATACAGGTGTTAACAGTAGCTAATGTCTTTTTTCTCTCTACAGATGTTGACTTTTTTTAACCCTTCTGATGTAAAAAAAAAAAAAAAAATCATACATATACGGGTGTTAACAGTAACTAATGTATTTTTTTCTCTCCTTCAGGACGGTCAGCGAGGTGTACTGGAAGGTCTAGCGTCGCGTTATGCAGACCAGTTCAGCACGCACTACCAGGACGTGTTTGACCACCTAGACCGCCTGCGCCTCGAAGCCTGGAACATCCTCATCAAGCGCGTCAAGAACCCCGACCCCCCCTTACCCCCTGCCACCCCGCCCCCCGCGCCCCCCGAACCCTGCCCCGCCTCCCCCAAGCTGCACGAGGACATGGAGGGGGGTGGGGGGTCGCCGGTCTCGCACTCACGCCCCCCGGTGTCCTCGCACGCCTCCTCGCACTCCTCGTCCCCCGATCACCAGCGTTACTACGATGACCATCCGATTTACGTGCCCGGCCGATACAACGTAAGCTTTTTTATTTTATTAGTGTAGTTTTTATTCCATGTTGATTTTTTTGGTATCTTTTTTTCTTTTCTTTTTTTCATATTGGCTTTTTTGCACCGTTTGTAATTTTTTCCATTTCATATTTTTTTTTTTTTTTTTTTTTTTTTTTTGGCTTTTTGGCATGTTTGTTGCATTTTCAAATTTTCCTTTATTTTTTTTTTTCATAATGACTTTTTTTGCATGCTTTGTTATATTTTCAATGTTTCTTTTATTTATTTTTACATTAACTATTTTGCAAGTTTGTTTTATTTTCAATTTTTCATTTATTTATTCTTTTTTTCGCATTGACTTTTCGGCATGATTATTTTATCTTCCATTTTTCATTTATTCATTATTCATATCTTTCATATTGTCTTTTTGGCATGTTTGTTTTATTATTTTACATTTTTCATTGATATATATATTTCTTTCTTATTTTGATTTTTCTATTTTATTTGTTCTTGTTTACTTATTTATATATCTACATATTTATTGAGACAGACAGACTGACAGACAAGTAAAGAGCGATACGATATACAAGGTGTGTGTGTGTGTGTGTGTGTGTGTGTGTGTGTGTGTGTGTGTGTGTGTGTGTGTGTGTGTCCTCTTCCTTTTAAGATGCTAACTTGAAAATACGAGGGAGCTTCCGTTTTTTATGCCCGGATAAAGAGGAGGACGAGGTGATGAAGAGGAAGAGGAGAAAAGGATGATGATGGTGATGAAGAGGAAGAGGAGAAAAGGATGCTGATGATGATGATAGTGATGATGATGGTGGTGGTGATGATGATGGTGGTAATGATGATGATGATGATTATAATGAGCTATTAACAAAACAATGAACAAATACAAATGAAAATGAAGACACTTAAAAGATAAGAAATTGTTATAGTCTCGAAGAAAACAAACAAATATAGGGCAAAAGAAACTAAATTAGAGAAATAAGTAAAAAAAAATTGAGGACCAGTAGAGTGAGAGAGAGAGAGAGAGAGAGAGAGAGAGAGAGACCTGTCAGAGCAACACGCAAACCTGAGTATCATCTTAAAATACACACACACACACACACACACACACACACCACACACACACACACACACACACACACACACACACACACACCACACACACCAACACACACCCCACACACACACACACACACACACACACACACACACACAGACACAGACACAGACACACACACACGACACACACACACACACACACACACACACACACACACACACACAAGATGAATACATGAAGGACACTATATTCTGCAGGTATAGTAAATTATAATGAGGAGGAGGAAAGCAAGAATGGGCCAAGGAGAAGGAGGAGGAGGAGAGGGAACTAGTGAAGGAGGAAGAAGAAGAGGAAGTAATGGTGAAGGAAGCGTAGGAGAAGGAGGAGGACGTAGTGAATTATGAGGAAGAGGAGGAAAAGGAAAGTTGAAAGAGAAAAGGGCGAAAACCAAGGAATCTGCTGAAAATAGGAGGAGGAGGAGGAAGAGGATAAGGAGTTGGAGGAAGAGGAGGAGGAGGAGGTCGACGAAGTGAAGTATTAGGAAGAAGAAGAGGAAGAAAAGGAAAAAGGATAGAAAACAGCGCGAAAAATCAACGAATCTGCTGAAAAGAAGAAGGAGGAGGAGGAAGAGGAAAAAGAGGATAAATAAAAAGGAGAGAAAAAAGGGCGAAAATGAATGAATCTGCTGAAGAGGCGGTTAAGGAGTTGGAGGAAGAAGAGAAGGAGGAGGAGGAGGAGTGGGTCGGGCATACGCAGAAAGAGGCGGTGAAGGAGGACGCAGGTATTGAGACCCACCACTAACAAACACGAAGAAATGTGATACCTGAGCGTGAGCGAAAATTAATGACCGATGAATACACGGGACGCTATCGGGAGGTAAATCTTGGAGGCCGGAGGAGGAGGTAAAGAAGAAGGATAAATAGGAAGGAGGAAGGTTTTATGAGGTGTGTGTATTAAGAGCAGACTTCGATATTACTTCTACAATTTTACTACTACTATTTCTTCTGCTACTACTACTACTACTACTACTACTGCTACTGCTAACTACTGCTATTACTACTACTGCTGCTGTTACTATTACTACTACTACTACTACTGTCACCACAAACTGCGTAAAATTGTATTGATAGTTACCTCCGCCAACGAAGTTGGAGGGGTTATGTTTTCACCCCGATCTGTCTGTCTGTCTGTTTGTTAGTGTACAGGATTTCTCGAAAAGTTACGAATAGATTTGGACCAAACTCCGGATACCAAGTCATTTGGTATATAAGGCAAGAACTTATTTTTAATATTTTGATGAAATTTATTGAACAACTGTTGCCATGGCAACCAATTGATGAAATATTCGGCCGGAGGTATGCGCTCATACTGAGTGCATATATATATATATAATACTTTTTTTTTACTTAAAAAAAAATACTCGTTTTTTTACTTTTTTTTATGAAATCGAATAACAACTGTTGCCATGGCATGAAGAATATTCATTAAATATTCGGGCGGAGGTATGCGCTCTACTGAGTGCCCCCCCCCCCCCTAGTTTTAAATGGAATGAGGTGAAGGAAGCAGTAAATGATTATGAGGTACAAGTTAGTAGTAGTACTTGTTGTTGTAGTAGTAGTAGTGCATGGTAATTGTTGAAGTATAGTGAGTGATCATACGAACGAACTCTCTTGATTTACGATTATAAACAACAGTGAATGAAGAGAAGCTTAAAAAATAATGATGATGGATGCAAGAGGAGATCAAGGATGAGGAAGAGGAGGAACAGGAGGCGAAGAGGAAGAGGTGGATGTTATTGGGACATGAAGAATATAGGTTGGTCAGTTTAGCTAGTAATGGTCTCTTCTCTTATTCTCCCTTGTAAACTATTTATTCTTTGTTATAATCATCTCCCTCATCTCAGCTTCTTTTTGACCTGGCGCACCGTGCTTCATTTTCTCCTCTCCTCCTCCTCCTCCTCCTCCTCCTCCTCCTCCTTTTCTCTCTGCAACAATTTCCCTCCCTCCCCCCCTTCCCCCCCTCCACGAGAACAAAAACACCCCCGTCGCCTCTCGGAGTCCGTCACATGTCAACAAACTTTAAACCACGTCAACGCGCCGCTAACCCCCCCTCCCCCCAACCCCCACCTCAACCCCCTTCTTCAGACCTTCCCCCCACCAACGCCCCCCATCGCCCCTTCCTTCCTCCACCTCACCCCCCTTCGTCCCTTCCTTCCCCTAACCAACGCCTCCCTCCATCCCTTCCTTCCCCCCAACGTACGCCCCCTTCCTTTGCCGTCTCTGCTCCCTTCCCCCCCTCTGTCCGTTCCTTCCCTCCACCGACCCCCCCTTTTTGTCCCGTCCTTCCCCCACAGCCCCCCCCCCTCAATCATCGTCTCCGCCCCCTTCCACCCTCTCTTTGTGCCCCTCTGCCCCCCTCCCCCCTTCGTTCCTTCCTACCCCCACAAACTCCCCCCACCACCTGCCCCCCTATCTCTTTGTCCCCCTCCGCCTTCCCGTCTTTTACTCTCGTCTTCCTGCAGCGGCGACCCCCCACCTCTCACCCCCCTTGTTTCCTCTGTTGCTTCCCCACACCCCCTCTTTCTACCGCCCCCCCCTCCTTTCCCGCCGTGCACTGCGCCGCCGCCAACGCCGCGCCGCGTCTTCACCTGAGGGCGTCCGGGGGGCGTCGCGCCGCTACGAAGGGAAAAATATACCTTTGTGTGTGTGTGTGTGTGTGTGTGTGTGTGTGTGTGTGTGTGTGTGTGTGTTTTAGAGTTACCTGGGGAAATACATGACAATTTTTTAATTCCATACTACTATACTATACTACACTACTACTACTACTACTACTTTTACTACTACTACTACTACTACTACTACCTACTACTGTGTGTGTGTGTTTTAAGTGATGAACGGTGTGAGGTTGAGGTTATGTTGGGGTGTACATCGAGGGTAAGGTGGGGGTTGCGTAGGGGTTCGTGAGGGGGTTGCAAGTAAGGTGGAGGGATAGAGGGGGGAGGGGGAGATTAGTGGCAGTAAATCGGCAATAACACGGTGCCATCTACGAGGGAGATACCCATAAAGCTTGTGTGTGTGTGTGTGTTGTGTGTGTGTGTGTGTGTTATCCCCACATTTATCATTCTCTCCATTTCTTCTTTCTTCCTTCCTCCACTTTCTCCTTTGTTCAACGTGTTTTCTCTACTTCCTACTTCCTTGCTTCTCATCTTCGCTCACTCTCTCACTTTCACACACTGATGTTTTTCTTACTCACTTATTCATTCATCTATTCTTTCTTTCTCTCTTTGTCTTTATTATATAGGAGTTTATTTTTACACCTATTTTTTGTTTTCACTCTTCGCTCTATTTTTCCTTTCTTCAGTCTGCCATTTTGTCTTTCCGTAATAATTCCTTTGTTGTTGTATTTCCAATTTGCAGTCCATTCCTTTCTTTCTCCCACGTTCATCATCCTAAATTCTCACTTTCTCACTTCCTCCCTTCCTCTACCCCAATCCCTCCTCCTCCTCCTCCTCCTCCTCCTCCTCCTCCTCCTTTCACCGTTTTTGTTTGAGCTTTCATCCTTTTCCTTCCGTCTTGGCTTCCTACCCTTCACATTTCTTGGTTCTGCACACCACCTCTCTCTCTCTCTCTCTCTCTCTCTCTCTCTCTCTCTCTCTCTCTCTCTCTCTCTCTCTCTCTCTCTCTCTCTCTCTCTCTCTCTCTCTCTCTCTCTCTCTCTCTCTCTCTCCACCCCCACTCACCTCCACATTAAGATGAATGGTAAATGTTTAATGATGTTTGATAGTGTTTAACCCGCCTCCAGGAGAGAGAGAGAGAGAGAGAGAGATGATTTACAGACTGCAGAATTCTCGTGTGTACTCTACGTTTTCTTCATATACTTGAGTGTGTGTGTGTTTGTGCGTGTGTGCGTGTGTGTGTGCGCGCATGTCTGTGTGTGTGTGTGTGTGTGTGTGTATCCTTTGTTTACGTGAAATGGCTGTATGCATATGTATGTTTCTTTGTGTCAGTGGATGGTGTGTGTGTGTGTGTGTGTGTGTGTGTTTCTTTGTCCGAATAAGCGTGTGTGTGTGCTTGTGCGTTTCCCTAATATATCCCTTCTTTTCTTAATTCCATCATCCTCTCCCTCCTCCCTCCTCCCTCCTCCTCCTCCTCCTCCTCCTCCTCCTTGTAGATAGCCTTGTAAGGACCTATCGGTCTGTTGCTGTTTGTGTTTCCTTTGTAATCCTTTGTAATCCTCCTCCTCTTCTTCTTCCTCTTCTCAGCAACTGGTGCGTTCTGTGGAGTCAAATTTAAGCCAGTGATTCTCAGCGTTCCTCATTACTTCCGACGTTGAGGAGGAGGAGGAGGATGGGGGGGTGCAGAAGAGGCAGGCAGAAAGAAAAAGGGGGGGCTGAGGGGGCAGGAGACGCCAGGTAGACGGAGCGAAAGAAAGGTGACTGAGAGAGAGAGAGAGAGAGTGGGGTAGGGAGGGAGGGAGGAGAAGAAAATGGAAGAAATATGAGGTGAAAGAAGACGGAAGAGACGATTGGTGGTAAAAATATTTCCCAAAAAGGAGAAAATTTGAGAGGAGGAGGAGGAGGACAAGGAGAAAGAAGTGGAGGAGGAGGAGGAAGAGGAAGAGGAAGATATTATGAAGACTGGAGGTAAAGAATGATGGATACGGAGAAATGATTGCAAAATGCTGATATGAAAGTCAAGAAAATTACAAAAGACGAAGGAGTAACATGGGGGGAGGAGGAGGAGGAGGAGGGAGCATTAACGTTGTATTCAGAAATCTCTCCTCAGGTCTTTCCTCCCACGGCGCCGAGAACCATTACCTCCTCCTCCTCCTCCTCCTCCCTCCTCTCCTCTCCTCCTCCTCTCCTCCTCCTCCTCCTCCTCCTCCTCCTCTCCACCTCCTCCTCCTCCACCTCCTCCTCCTCTTCCTTCTCTTCTTCC
>JACEEZ010010144.1:405000-407500 GCA_016584305.1 Chionoecetes opilio | reverse complement strand
AATCCACAAAACTAAAGGATTAACACATGAATAAAATTTAATAATCCACAAAACTAAAGGATTAACACGAATAAAATTTAATAATCCACAAAACTAAAGGATTAACACACGAATAAAATGTAATAATCCACAAAACTAAAGGATTAACACACGAATAAATTTAATAATCCACAAAACTAAAGGATTAACACATGAATAAAATTTAATAATCCACAAAACTAAAGGATTAACACACGAATAAATTTAATAATCCACAAAACTAAAGGATTAACACACGAATAAATTTAATAATCCACAAAACTAAAGGATTAACACACGAATAAAATTTAATAATCCACAAAACTAAAGGATTAACACACGAATAAAATTTAATAATCCACAAAATTAAAGGATTAACACGAATAAAATTTAATAATCCACAAAACTAAAGGATTAACACACGAATAAAATGTAATAATCCACAAAACTAAAGGATTAACACACGAATAAATTAAATAATCCACAAAACTAAAGGATTAACACACGAATAAATTAAATAATCCACAAAACTAAAGGATTAACACGAATAAATTAAATAATCCACAAAACTAAAGGATTAACACACGAATAAATTAAATAATCCAATAAAAATACAAAACACTATTGTACTGAAGTAAAAGACGGGGAAATAGCATCTCTCTCTCTCTCTCTCTCTCTCTCTCTCTCTCTCTCTCTCTCTCTCTCTCTCTCTCTCTCTCTCTCTCTCTCTCTCTCTCTCTCTCTCTCTCTCTCTCTCTCTCTCTCTTCTCTTTCTCTCTTTCTCTCTTTCTCTCTCTCTCTCTCTCTCTCTCTCTCTCTCTCTCTCTCTCTCTCTCTCTCTCTCTCTCTCTTTTTCACACAACCAACTTTGTCCAAAATAAGCGCGGCGGAAACAGGACTTTTCTCGCCTTCGTTCCCGCGACATTTATCTCTTTTTCACACGTCGATCTCTTGTCGTAAAATTATCCTACAGGTCCATCCATGCCTCCCCCTTCCTTCCTTCCTTCCTTCCTTCCTTCCTTCCTTCCTTCCTTTCTTTCTTTCTTTCTTTCTTTCTTTCTTTCTTTCTTTCTTTCTTTCTTTCTTTCTTTCTTTCTTTCTTTCTTTCGTTCTTTCTTCATTCATTCATTCATTATTTTCTTCTTTCCTTCCTTCCTGCCCCAACAACTCCCCACTTTTTCAATCCCTTTTATAGAAGAATATAAAAAAAAGCTAAACGAACGTAATGAAAAGAAACTCACTTCGTTATTTTCTTATTTGAGAGAGAGAGAGAGAGAGAGCCTGATAACCTAATCTCGATGGAATATAGAATAAATTACGTTCTATGCCATTTTTGTATCTATTAATCACCCGATGGAGAATTAACAGGAAATTTAGCTTCAGAGTACACACACACACGCACGCACGCACACACACGCACGCACACACACACACACACATACACATACACATACACATACACATACACACACACACACACACACACACACACACACACACACACACACACACACACACACACACACACACACACACACACACACACACACACAGGGAGAGAGAGAGAGTTTATTAGTAGTCCACAGCATTAATTTCCATAACCAGCCCAATGTGTGATGCTAAAACTAAACATATGAGATGGGCGGTGTATGAAGCACGGCCTAATGCATCAATATATAGGCTGGTGGTGGTGATGGTGATGGATTTGATGGTGGTGGTGATGGTGATAGATTTGATGGTGGTGATGTTGATAGTATTGATGGTGGTGAAAGTGGTGATAAATTTGATAGTGGTGATGGTGGTGGTGGTTGCATTATTTTCATTATTATTATCGTTTATCATTTACTACTATCACTACTATAAATTATACTACTAATATTAATACCACCACTACTACTACTAACAAAAACACTACTACTACTACAACCACTATATTTCGTTCCTATTTCCTATGTACGTACACTTGTTCAATCTTTAAGCACAGTTCACTTTCGTATTTGTAAATGTACGTATTATCTGGGTCCACATGACTGCTATCTGCATGTTTTGCTAGGCAGCCGTAGTACATATAGAGGTAATGTTAACTTAGTACATGTGAATACCAGGGTGTTCATAGAGTACTTTTTGTAATTACCTCCGCCAACGAAGTTGGAGGGGTTATGTTTTCACCCCGATCTGTCTGTCTGTCTGTCTGTCTGTTTGTTTGTTAGTGTACAGGATTTCTCGAAACCTTCGGAATAACTTTGGACCAAACTCGGCATACCAAGTCTATTTGGTATAAGGAGAACTGATTTAATTTTGATAAATCTATTGACACTGTTGCCATGGCAACCATTTGATGAAATACTCGGCCGGAGTATGCGCTCATACTGAGTGCATATATATATATCTATAATAATATAAGCGAAAGTGTGTCTGTCTGTTGTGTGTGTGTGTGTTGTGTGTGTGTGTTTGTGTGTGTGTGTGTGTTTGTGGTATAGGT
>JACEEZ010010144.1:395000-400000 GCA_016584305.1 Chionoecetes opilio | reverse complement strand
TCAAACACCCTTGAACCCCACGGCGGTAAGCCCAGCCTGCTATACTACTCAGGGTAAATGATCATCACAAAACCGGAGCATTATATGTGTATGAGCCTCGAAGTTGTGTGGCTTTGCAGCCCGTCGCTGTTGACTCCAGGAGTGCCGGCAGCGGCAATCTTTTCAGGATTGTAAGAACAACTTCAAATATTATCTGCCACTTCCACTACTACCACTACAGTGCATCAAAGCTTGGCCCATCCAACTTTCGCACCCCAACAGCAGCGCGTGACGGGGAGCAACTTAACGCTTTGCATCATGTGTAGGAAGCAGTTGTTGCGTACAGACCTTAGAAGGAAGATAACAAATGCATAATTTTGAAAGTAAATGTCAGCTGCCAGCATGAAGCAAACACGAGGGCGGCAATGCGGTAGGTCGTGGTGCGAAGAGTTTGCTTACAGCCCGAAGCCGCGAATTTATCTTCTATTGGATAATAATTGGTGCCACGTCGGACACACGCACAAACACCACTTTGGAAAGTGTCCCGCCGGCGAGGTCCTGACGCTTGTCTCGTTGTTGTGTTGCAGCTCAAGGAACAGGAGATGCAGCGGCGGCGGGAGGAGCAGTTCCGGGAGCACGAACAGGTTAGTGTGTGTGCGTGCGCATGTGTGTGTGTGTATACGTACGTGTGTATGTTTGTACGATATTCTCTCGCCACCATTAAGCCATTACGAGACGGCGACAATTTACTGGCCGATGAAACATTTGAAATCGCACGGGAAAGGTGCGGCGCCCCCGACCCTGCTCATCCCAGGCCGAGGGCCGGGGGTGAGCCACGGGGATGTGGCGGGGCCGCGCCGCCCTGCCCGGGGAGCGGAGACCTTGAGGCTGGTGTGGTGGCGGCCGCGACCTTCGAAGGCCGCCTCACCACCAGGGTCGCTCCCAGGGTCACCGCCGAGGCTATATCAGTCCCGCGCGTCAATACCCAGCGCTCGAGCTTCCCGCCCACGGCTTCCACTCCCGTTTTCTGTGAAGTGTAGTCTGGGAGAACGATGAAACGTCAAGGAAACTATCATGTTACCAAATTATACATACGTTATCCATGATTTGTGTTGCTTTTATGAGTGATAACTTGTTAATTAATGATAAGTTACATTCTCAGTGATTTGAGGAATGGTTAGGGATTGGTGAAAGAGCCGATCGAGGTGATAAAAAATTGTCTTCAATGATGCTAATTATACGGGGAGGTGTAAGTAGTGGGTGTGAGGTCGAAAGGAGGGAAGATTCAAGATTAAGAGGGGGGAAAAGTAAGAAAAGTGAGGATTGGAAGAGGAGTTGAGGAGGGAAGGTGAGGGAAGCAGACATTCAGATTGGAGAGAAGTGAGATTGGAAGATGAGAGAAAGGGGAAATAATGAGACTACAGCACCGAGAATTGAGAGGAAGGAAGTGAGAAAAGAAATGAATAATCCAAAGATGGGATGAAGGAACCAGGTATTAAGAGAGTAAAGAAGGGAGGTGAGAAAAAGATGAGTTGGAGATAAGATGTGAGGAGGCTCAAGTGTGTCAGAGTATCCTTGACACAGGTAAGCCTCGGCTGCCTCGCCCTTGAAAGTAGCGAGGCTCGTCCTTGAGACAGAAACTGAAGGTCCCGCCTCAAGGTAAACGTCCTCCTTCCTCTCTCTCTTTCCCTCCCTCCGCCACGCCGTTGTCTTTCCTCCCACAGTTCATTTGTCCTTCTCATGAGAGGACTGGACAGAGTGGGAGAGATACTGTAAGGGTAATGTCCTTGAGGTGGGAGAGCAGGGAAGGAGAGGGTAACGGGTTGGAGTCAGCGACCTTGTGTCTCGGAGTCTCTAACCTTCCGCGCTTCCTCGTCTTTCCCTCCCCTCACCCCCCTTTGGAGTGTCCTTGTGTTGCGACCCTGACACGCAAGTGCAAGGTTAAACCTCTCTCTCTCTCTCTCTCTCTCTCTCTCTCTCTCCTCTCTCTCTCTCTCTTCCTCTCTCTCTCTCTCTCTCTCTCTCTCTCCCCCCCTCCCCTTAATTAATCGCATTATCCTATTCCATCAAAAAAATCTTTACCTCTACTTATCACACACACACACACACACACACACACACACACACACACACACACACACACACACACACACACACACTCTCTCTTTATCTGGCAAGTCTCGAGGCCGAAGGGACAAAGCTGGTCGAGCGGCCTTGGGAAAGTGGGTTACGGTTACAGGTGACCTCGGTACTGCCAGAACAAGGTCATTGGCCTCGCGCAGGGATGTTTCCTCCGCCAGAGTCAAGGTGAGGCCGCGCGGAGGTGAGGGTCGGAGGGATTAATCTATTCTCTGAGGGGAGGGGAGTGAGGTGCGGGGCAGGGAACGTGGAGGTATTATTTTATTGAGGTAGACACGAAAGTAGGTAATTGGGATGGGTAGGTAAGTAGGTAAAGAGGTTGTAGGTATTTTTTCATATAAATATCTACCGTGAACGCCTTGTTAACGCCTTTGTTACCTGTATCGTATTTTATCTGTCGGCTATCGCATTATATAATTATATGGAAGGAATTAGCTTGTCTGCGGCCACACCCTCATTCGTCTTTATTCATGTTTAAGATTCATTCAGTAATATAGCTTGGCCATTCTACCGCTCATTACAATTTTCTGAAGTCTCCCTTTCTTGACCCTCCTTCCCTTCCTCCAGCAGCATTAGTCGCCTGATGACGTCACACATTAACGTCAAAATTGCGTCATTAACTATTCACGTCTTTCAAACTCGGGGCATTGGGGCAGCGAAATAAGTGATGGGGAGTATTTGCCTTTTTATCAATGGGAGATTATAGAGTTAACGTGGGGTTTACATCGGAGGAAATCACAGGGGATGGTGATTTGGTGTGGTAGGAAGTGCACGGTGGTATATAATTAGTACTGAAATAGATGGTTTATGGGACGATGGATATACAGGCTGAGGATAGCAAAGGACAGCAGGTAAACAGTGGCAGGGACAGGGAGTGAGAAGGCCGGGCACGTGAAGGCTAGAGGTTGAGGGGTGTGGGGGTTGGATGGAGGGTGTACAGGTGGGTGTTTTGAGAGTGAGGGAGGGGGCTGAGGGGGGCGAGGCGAGCAGGCCTCTGAGGGAGGAGGCGTCTGCACCTGGTCGCCGCCACGCACCGAAGGCCAAGGTCACGTCACGCCAAGGCACGACCCACTATCAGGGCGGGGGAGGACGCTCTCACTTGCTTCCCCTAAATCCTGTTCCGGCACGCCCCAGGCCTCTCTTTGTTGCTTACTGCCAACATCGAGGACCCTAACTCGTCTTATGTATCTTGGTGTATCGTGTGGTGGTGTTTGGGGAATGGATGCGTGGGGGGTGTTGCGTGCTGTGCGTGGATGGTTACTCCCCCGTGACACCAAGGGAAGCGGTGAATGGCCTTGGCTGCCACGCGGTTATGAGGCCAGTGAACTTATTGATTGAGGCGGCGGCGGTGGTGGAGACCGGCGTCGACGGAGACCGGCGTCGACGGAGACCCCCAAAATAGCTCCGTTTTCTGTGACACGATTCACCGCCCTCTCCCTGTTCACCCAGCCACGACCTCAAGTCACCCCGCAACAAGTCCACTCACCCTGCAACCCCCTGCTCACCTTTCTGCTCACCCTCACCCTCAATCCATCTGCTCATCCTTCTCACCCCCTACGTCTGCTTACTACTCACCCCTATGAGATTACTGCTTGTCATAAAATTTTAGGGATTAGGGTCTTTAGCGGGCGTGTGTTGAGGATAAAGAAGTACAAAGTTACATTCCGCGCCCTCCAATGTTTTCTCCTTCACCATCTTATCCTGTGTCATAGACCACTGTATACCTGGACTGCGCATGGAATATCGGCCTGCCGCACAAGGGGCCGAAGTCGGAGGGCCGCTCAGATTCATATATACACATACGGATCATATAGACTGGTTTATCAGTATATATGATACACTGTAATCTTCGTACATGTTTGTTCTATAATATTATCAAATAAAAAACAGTGAAACACGCTAAAAATTTAAAACTTTGCGAGTCAACTTTTATCATGAATGGTATCAATAGAAGCGCTATTTTATTAGCTTTCCATTGCTATATTTCGTTATCTGATAAATGAATTAGAACCATGCATAAATTAGCGTTAACTAAATAAATAAAATCATCAATCGGGTAATTTTCCCGATTGATGATATTTATTTAGTCAACGCTAATTTATACACGGTACTAATTCATTTATCAGTTAACAAAATATATAAGTAAATAAATAACCATCAATCGGGAAAATTACCCGATTGATGATTTTATTTATTTATTTAACGCTAATTTATGCATGGTTTTAACTAATTGATCAGATAACGAAATATAGCAATGGAAAGCTAATACAATTGCGCTTCTATTGATACTCTTCATTATAAAAGTTGACTAGCAAAGTTTTAAATGGCGAAGAGTTATGTGAATATTAAGTTCATGCATATTCCTTCAGTCTCGTAATGGCATTTCTTTAGCGTGTTTTACTGTTTTTTATTTGATAATATTATAGAACAAACATTTACGAAGATTACAGTATATCATATATACTGATAAACCAGTCTATATGATAGTCCATAGACCACTATATCTCTTTGTTGGGCGCCCCACGGGCCCCTATGCAGCCCCGCAATTCAAAACATTGTCGCGTGAACAGTCCAGGTATACAGTGGTCTATGCCTGTGTGTATCAAATATAGCTTCTTGTTGCTATTGTGTGGTGGCTGCCGTCCAGTAGCCTCTCCCTCAGTGGCCAACACTTTCTTGCCTCCCTGCCTCGCTGCCAAGGTCCTTGCTCCTCCTCCTCCAGCACACAGCTCTATCTCAGCTCCTTCATCACAGCATTGCTTGATTACACTTTTCATATGGCAATTTTGACTCAGCATCGCTCTGCATTCGGTCCTTACAATCGTGGACCTGGGCGTTGAACTAATGAAGGAAGAACGGTCAGCTTTACATTGGTTATCCCA
>JACEEZ010010144.1:382500-385000 GCA_016584305.1 Chionoecetes opilio | reverse complement strand
AAAGAGCATTATCTTTTAAATGTCTCGTAAACCTTGAATTCGTTTCGGTAGTGTTCCCTTTCTGCGTATATTTCCTCGTGTAGTGTACGTGTTTCATGTTCTCTTGTAATATCTTTTTTTTCTTTGTATGCCTTTTTTGTTTGCGATTGCTCTTATTTGTGCCATTGCCATTTTTTTGTCATTATTATTATTATTATTATTATTATTATTATTATTATTATTATTATTATTATTATATACATTAACATTTTCATTATTATAACTTTATTTTTATTTATTTATTTCTAATGTTATTATTATATTTGTTTTTTATTATCATTATTGGTTTTTTTTGTTATGCATACATTTGTGCCAGGATGTGAATATGTAATTTTATTTTTCCATAATCCTTCGTTTACATCAGACCACAAGATGCTGTTATCGCATCTGTGTGTGTGTGTTTTGTTTGTTTGTTTGTTTGTTTGTGTGTACGTGTGTGTTTGTTTGTGTACGTGTATGTTTGTTTGTGTACGTGTATGTTTGTTTGTGTACGTGTGTGTTTATTTGTTTGTATGTGTGTGTGTGTGTGCGTGCGTGTGCGTTATCTGTAAAGACTATACAAATATTCCGTATTCCGTCAGTTTGTTTGTATTTATTATAGAAAGTGTGATTTTCGTTGCAAATGAAAGAAAAAAGTATCGACAAATTTTTTGGTTCGTAAATATTTGATGAATAACTTTCTGGTTCATTGATGTAGCCAGCCAGGTAAAGCTTTAGACAGGAAACGTGATTACACTTTCATTGCACTTACTTAACCCAAGGGATAGAAGAAAGAGGAACGGTGGGGATGGGACTTGAGGGGGGGGGGATGGAGGCAGTGGCGGAACTGCTTCGTTCGTTTCATCTGCGACCCCTGTTTTAGGTCTGTGCCCCCCCATCCAATTTCCCTGTTTTTACACTCCTTGTTCCGTCACTGCTACCAAATTCGCGAAAATACCTAGATTTCTCATGTTTTATCGGAAAAAAAACCCAGAAATTCAAAGCAGTACCCGTTGCACTCGCAGAGAGCGTAGCGCAGGTAAGCACCGGTCGACACCTATATATTACAAAACATTTAAATATAATTTTCTCAGTTAATTACCTCCCGATTTCCGTTTACTGGATCTGAAAGGAAAGGCCATGATCTACTTTATGTTTATTAATTTATACATGCTTTACGTAACTATCATAGTTTTTGAGTCATTAAGGAAAATGTGATAAAAAAAAACCTCTTAGGAGATACCTTACCGAATTTCACGAAAATATCTGGATCTCATGTTCTATTGAACAAATAAAAAATAAAAGCAGTACCTGTTGCACTCGCCCAGGCGTAAGGCAGGTAACCGCCGGTGGGATCTTTGAATGCCCTATGGTAGCAATCGTGGAATATGTTAGTTTGTTTTTGCCATTTAAACGCGAAACTATTAGTCATTGAGGAAACATTAATAGGAAAACAATTTTTACGCTTGAGAAGGTCTACAAGATGATAAGATAAGTATCTCAAAAAACTGTATATTTCGAGAAAAAAAAGTTAGGTATATGATATTTTTTTAATAAAATTAAAACTATTTTCTTTTACTGTAGCTCAAATGAAAGGTCTTGATCTACTCTATATGTTTATTACTTCATACATGTTTAACGTAACAAAGTTTTTGTTTTGTTATTAAGGAAAACGATATTTTTCAAAAAATAGTCTTAGGAGATTCCTTACCGATTCATATATATATATATATATATATATATATTATATATATATATATATATATATATATATATATATATAACATACATACATACATACATACATACATATATATATATATATATATATATATATATATATATATATATATATATATATATATATATACATATATACATATATATATATATATATATATATATATATGAAAGCAATGTTGCTCCCCCGAGTCGTCCTCCCCCCATATACCTGTGCCCCCCAAAATTGCCTCCCCGTTTTTATACCCCTTACTCTGCCACTGGATAGAGGAAGACCTGACAAAGCACACACGAGAAATTACATGATAAGGGAGGCATGGCGCGTGGGAGGAGACCTGAGTGATGCTGGCGGTGGGTGGGAATGCTTTTTAGGCAGAGACATGGATGGAGACTTGAAGGGGAGGGAGTTGGAGTGGAGTGAGCTGCGGGTATTATCATAAGTTAAGGAGTAGAGTGTTGGAGGTGGGTGCCTGGCGTGTGTGGAGGGATGCAGAAAAGTTATTTGAATCCCATCTAGACAATTCGCATACACGGTATCAACAGCGAGGTTATTGACGATACGAATTGCCACCACGCCAGAAAGAACTCAAGCAGCGAGAAGGATCCTAACGAGGGGCTTTACGAAGTTAGGTAGGTGAAGAGGAAAGTTAGCGCTTCTCAGGGTTAGGAAGGAAGGTGTCTGGGTTAGTGTGATAGGGTTAAAGTTTCAAGCAGCGAGTTGGGTTCTAACAAAAGGCTTCGG
>JACEEZ010010144.1:370000-377500 GCA_016584305.1 Chionoecetes opilio | reverse complement strand
CATGAAAGTGAAGGTCATTCGTGCGAGTTACAAGTATTATTTCTGTTCTGGATGAGTTAATTCCGGTATTGTCTGTGTTGTCATTACCCTTTACTGTTACCATTGTCTTGATAAGAAACTAATGACAACAGGTATTTGCTTTATCTTTCTGTCAATGATTTATCCACCTATGGTTGTCTTTGTTTCTGGAACCTTTCTCTATATATTTCTTTTCGTTTGTCTCATATAGTATTTATCTATTCATCTTTATTTATTTTTATTTAATTATTTATTTATATTTATTTATTTTTTTTTTTTTATCTTTCCCTAGGAACTGTTCTTGGACACTACTGGTTTACTAATATTGTTGTATTTCGACATCCTATACTGGAATTATTTAGTATATTAACGGAACTATGCCTATATACATACAGTACTAGAGTTATTCATACATTTTGACTCCCTGTACTGGGGTTATTCACGTACCGGAGGTGTTCTCGTGCCACAGCTGGGCAGTATTTAAATACATTTGTATTTAAATACATTTGTGTATTTAAATACATTTGTGTATTTAAATACATTTGTGTATTTATAAATATATTGGTTGTCTGTATTTAAATACACATAATATAAAAATGTAAATACTTTTTTTATCAGTTAATTTGGCCATAAACCCGCCCAACTATCTGGCAAGCCTGATGTTACAGTGAACCAGTGTTTCCCCTTTCAAGGAAATATCCTTATTTTTAGAAAATTTAGGCCTGAGAAGGACATTACTAAGGAAACCCAAAATCTAAGGAAATCCATTTTTTCGGACGTTAAAATTTGTGTTTATTTAAAATTTATTTACATATGTATTTAAATACAATTGATGTATTTAGTATTTAAATACATTCGTAAAATGTATTTAGTATTTAAATACATTCGCAAAATGTATTTAGTATTTAGTATTTAAATACATTCAATGTATTTAGTGCCCAGCTCTTGTTTCGTACTGTACTAGTATAGGTCCTGTAGCGGGACTGTATTTAAACTGGAAATGTTATTTTAGACATTTCTAAAAAATTCAAGAGAATCCGGTTATTGCGTGGTGTGATGGTTGGAGAGAGAGAGAGAGAGAGAGAGAGAGAGAGAGAGAGAGGGAATACATCACATTGAAAAGTAATCATACGTTATCATATGCAGATCGAGAGAGAAATAAATTACATTAAAAGTAATCTTTATCATACAGAGAGAGAGAGAGAGAGAGAGAGAGAAGAGAGAGAGAGAGAGAGAGAGAGAGAGAATAAATCACACTGAAAAGCAATCACACTTTACCATATGCAAAGAGAAAGAAAAAAAATCACATTAAAAGTAATCACAGGTTATCACACACACACACACACACACACACACACACACACACACACACACACACACACACACACACACACACACACACACACACCACACACACACACACACACACACACACACACAACACACACACCACACACACACACACACACACACACACACACACACACCACACACCACACCACACACACACACACACACACACACACACACACACACACACACACACACACACACACACACCACACACACACCACACCACACACACACACACACACACACACACACACACACACACACACACACACACACACACACACACACACACACACACACACACCGCACACCCACACACACACACACACACACACACACACACACACACACACACACGCACACCACACACACACACACACACACACACACACACACACACACACACACACACACACACACAGCGAGAGAAAAAGGAGAGAGAGAGAGAATGTTAGCTGCATGTACTGACGAAGGTATTTCCTCCTCCACAGATCCTGCGGGACCTGCGTCAGGGGCTTCTTCGCACGGAGAGGCCCATGCGGGAGACGGCCATCTTCTACACCAAAGGCACGCCCTACCAAGGTACTGTACACACACACACACACACACACACACACACACACACACACACACCACAACACACACACACACACACACACACACACACACACACACACACACACACACACACACACACACACACACACACACACAACACACACACCCACACACACCACACACACACACACACACACACAACACACCACACACTTTACTTTAATATTCATCCCCAACTATAGATTTTTTCAAGCCAATGTTCTTTTCGCCAATAAACCGCTAATTACATTCATTCTCTCTCTCTCTCTCTCTCTCTCTCTCTCTCTCTCTCTCTCTCTCTCTCTCTCTCTCTCTCTCTCTCTCTCTCTCTCTCTCTCTCTCTCTCTCTCTCTCTCTCTCTCTCTCTCTCTCTCTCTCTCTCTCTCTCTCTCTCTCATTCATTATTCACCCTGCGTCATGACTCACACTTTTCTCGCCTCTCATCTCCCTCGACACACACACACACACGCGCTAAATATTTACTCTGCTTTGAGGAAAATAATGAAAAATTCTCCTCAGTTTCTACATTGAATAAAGCAGTGCAACAAAGAGAGAGAGAGAGATATATAATGAGAGAGAGAGAGAGAGAGAGAGAGAGAGAGTGAGTGAGTGAGTTTTGTAGGTGGAGTTGCTTCATTTGTGTGTGTGTATGTGTGTGTGTAACTATAACCGGATACCTTATTATATTGTCGAGTTCTAAAGACGTCATCTCTCCTCCTCCTTGTTTGTCTCTTCCCTTCCCCCCATCTCCCTTGCTACACCTCATTACTCATTCATGCAGACCATCATCACATGTCTCATTAACGTTCCTCAGGAGTAGGTTGTCACAAACGTTTTCCTATAAGCAAACGTTTGTGGCCATTTAGCTCTTTGGTGGTTATTGGGTTTTACATGATTCTATTCTCTCATTTCTCATTTACATCTCTCTCTCTCTCTCTCTCTCTCTCTCTCTCTCTCTCTCTCTCTCTCTCTCTCTCTCTCTCTCTCTCTCTCTCTCTCTCTCTCTCTCTCTCTCTCTCTCTCTCTCTCTCTCTCTCTCTCTCTCGTGACTCATGCCCTTTAGTTTTCCTATTATTCATGTGCAACAACTGGATTCATGTGTTGTTTGTAATTTATACATGTTTTTGGAAAGGTGTGTAGGTATGTATGTATGTATGTATGTATCGCGATGAAATATAAACGTGAGTGATACGCGATGCAAGGTAACACATAAAAAACTTATGTGACAACGTTCCACCATGTTTTTACCATTCATGACGGTGTTAAGGAAGACGGAAAATAACCGCTTACTGCCCCTCCCTCCTCAAGGTGACGTTGACTATACCTGTTAACACCTGTCCTATAACACCTGATAACTATAATATCCTGTTAACACCTGTCCTATAACACCTGATAACTATAATATCCTGTTAACACCTGTCCTTTAACACCTGATAACTATAATATCCTGTTAACACCTATCCTATAACACCTGATAACTATAATATCCTGTTAACACCTGTCCTATAACTCCTGATAACTATAATATCCTGTTAACACCTGTCCTATAACACCTGATAGCTATAATAACCTGTTAACACCTGATAACTATAATATCCTGTTAACACCTGTCCTATAACACCTGATAACTATAATAACCTGTTAACACCTGTCCTATAACACCTGATAACTATAATAACCTGTTAACACCTGTCCTATAACACCTGATAACTATAATATCCTGTTAACACCTGTCCTATAACACCTGATAACTATAATATCCTGTTAACACCTGTCCTATAGCACCTGATAACTATAATAACCTGTTAACACCTGTCCTATAACACCTGATAACTATAATAAACTGTTAACACCTTTCCTATAACCTGATAACTATAATATCCTGTTAACACCTGTCCTATAACACCTGATAACTATAATATCCTGTTAACACCTGTCCTATAACACATGATAACTATAATATCCTGTTAACACCTGTCCTATAACACCTGATAACTATAATATCCTGTTAACACCTGTCCTATAACTCCTGATAACTATAATATCCTGTTAACACCTGTCCTATAACACCTGATAACTATAATATCCTGTTAACCTGTCCTATAACTCCTGATAACTATAATATCCTGTTAACACCTGATAACTATAATATCCTGTTAACACCTGTCCTATAACACCTGATAACTATAATATCCTGTTAACACCTGTCCTATAACCTGATAACTATAATATCCTGTTAACACCTGTCCTATAACTCCTGATAACTATAATATCCTGTTAACACCTGTCCTATAACACCTGATAACTATAATATCCTGTTAACACCTGTCCTATAACACCTGATAACTATAATAACCTGTTAACACCTGTCCTATAACTCCTGATAACTATAATAACCTGTTAACACTTGTCCTATAACACCTGATAACTATAATATCCTGTTAACACCTGTCCTATAACTCCTGATAACTATAATATCCTGTTAACACCTGATAACTATAATAACCTGTTAACACCTGATAACTATAATATCCTGTTAACACCTGTCATATAACTCCTGATAACTATAATATCCTGTTAACACCTGATAACTATAATAACCTGTTAACACCTGTCCTATAACACCTGATAACTATAATATCCTGTTAACACCTGTCATATAACTCCTGATAACTATAATAACCTGTTAACACCTGTCCTATAACACCTGATAACTATAATATCCTGTTAACACCTGTCATATAACTCCTGATAACTATAGAAGCCTGTTAACACCTGTCCTATAACACCTGATAACTATAATATCCTGTTAACACCTGTTAACATATGTCCTATAACACCTGATAACTATAATAACCTGTTAACACCTGTCCTATAACACCTGTTAACACATGTTCTATAACACCTGATAACTATAGAAACCTGTTGACACCTGTCCTATAATATACTGTTAACACCTGTCCTATAACACCTGATAACTATAATAACCTGTTAACACCTGTCCTGTCTTATAGTGACTTGCTGGGTGTGGGGGAGAAAGGGATAGTGATGTGTGGCGAGTTACATTATATTCAAATACCTTTTTTTATCTTTTCCGGATGACACCTGCATGAATGGCGATTTTTACACTACTTATTTTTTCTTCAAATGACACCTAAACATGTATGACGATTTTATTTTTTTTTTTTTTTTTTTTTTTTTTTTTTTTTTTTTTTTACCAGATGACACCTACCCGTATGACGAATTTTATACTACTTTTTTTTTCCTTGGCAGATGACCCTATACACGTATGACAATTTTTACACTACGTAGGTAGGACATGTATGAGATTTTTACACTAGCTACCTTTATTTCCCCTTTTTTTTCCCCTCCCAGATGACACCTACATGTCTGACAATGTTTACACTACGTAGGGGTTTTTTTTTTTTTTTTTTTTTTTTTTTTTTTTTTTTTTTTTTTTTTCAGATGACACCTAGGATGTTTGATGATTTTTATACCAAGTTTTTTTTTCACTTTTTTTTTTTCCCTTGCAGATGACCTACATGAATGACGATTTTTATACTACATTTTTTTTCTGTTTCTTTCTCTCCTCTCAGATGACACCTACATGTATGACGACGACGTGGGCGGGGCTCGGGGCGCGGGGGCGGGTGTGGGCGTGCTGGGTCCGCCACACCACTGGTACGACGAGCCGCCCTACGAGTCCGACCCCGAAGACTTCCTCATCGGCAAGGATGCGTACAGGTGTGTGTGTGTTTGTGTTTGTGTTTGCTTGACTGTTTGGTTTGTATACTTGCCTTCCTGCTTCTATACTTTATGTCTGTGTGTGTGTGTGTGTGGGTGGGTGGGTGGATGTGTGTGTGTGTGGCTGTGTGTGTGTGTATGTGTGTGTGTGTGTTTGTGTGGGTGGGTGGGTGTGTGTGTGTTTGTGTGTGTTTGCGTGCCGGCCGTGATCCCTCCTCCCCCTCCCCCCCAGAGAGCCGTTCCACAGTGGCCTGCGCGTGGTGGTCACGGAGGAGGACATCATCTCCCTCAGGACGGCCGGCGACATCTCGGTGCCGCGGGATGTCGCCAAGGTCGCCCACGCCCAGTGGGCGGCGGGCGAACGGCACGCCTACCCTGTGCGTGCCCATGCCCAGGGAGGGGAGGCTTTGTACCAGGGGGGCGGCGCCTTCCCGGTCCCCGTCTACGACAACGTCAGGCTGGTGAGCGTGGGCGGAGGGCGGCCGGTCGGGCGTGGCAGCCGCCGCTCGGAGCCTGGCAGTCGGCGCTCCGAGCCTGCTGACTACCACAACATGGAGGGCACGGCCAGGGGAGGCATCCGCCGGCCCCGCCGCCCGCTGCTGCGAGACGGCGGCCCACCCGAGGACCTCGCCACCGCCGACGTGCACAGCGTCACCTCCAGGCTGTCGGGCGTGTCTGTGGAGACCAACCGATCCGACCCCACGGAGTTGCGGCTCTCCAAGTACCTGGTGAGTGATCCCCGCACCTCCTCCTCCCCCCCGCCAGGTGCCAACTCCACACCTGCACCTGCACTCCATCATCTTTCCCACCACCCTCTCCCTCCCCCTCCCCTGTCCCCCGCCAGGTGCCAACTCCACACCTGCACTCCATCATCTTTCCCACCCCCCTCTCCCTCCCCCTCCCCTGTCCCCCGCCAGGTGCCAACTCCACACCTGCACTCCATCATCTTTCCCACCCCCCTCTCCCTCCCCCTCCCTTGTCCCCCGCCAGGTGCCAACTCCACACCTGCACCTGCACTCCATCATCTTTCCCCCCCCTCCCCCACCCCCTCCCCCTCTCTTCAACCAGCACCGCCTGAGGGGCTTCAAGTGGCTCTCCTTCTTCCGTGTCACTCGACCCCTTCACTGACCTTCTGACCCTCACCACCCCCCCCCCCCCCACACCCCTACTCGGCATTACAATCCTCAAGGGGAGGATGGGCTCTCCTCCCTCGTTTCTCTTCCGTCATCTTCCCTCCCTCTCCCTCTTTCTTTTCCTCTCTTTTTTTTCTCATTCCGCCTGGTAGTATTTTTTTGGCCAGTGTTTTTTGGTATTTTTTTTCTTTTGCTATTTTTTTTTTCCTTTTCCTTTCCGGACAATTTTATCTGACATAAGTTTTCTCTTGTCTCTTTACAGGTGAGTGAGAAAGTGCGCAGGTGACCTAAGCAGGTGTTTATCTGTTTTGTTTGTTTAATTGTAAGGATATGAAGCATCAAGGAATTATAAATCTACTTGTCTATTAATATTAAATACTCAAAATATTACTTTGGATTTTGTTGTTACGCTTCTGGGGATATTGAAGACGTGAACAAGAAGAGGCCAAACATTGATCTACTTTAGGTGTACAGTCAGATTCTAGTCTTGTAACCTAAATCAGTACCCTTTGTCGCCACCAGATGACACTTTAATCGTTCCAAACACTATCAGTGGATTTGGACGACGTCAAGCCAGGCCGTCTTTAAAACCCCTTTAAAACTCCACG
This sequence comes from Chionoecetes opilio, assembly GCA_016584305.1. NCBI lineage: Eukaryota > Metazoa > Arthropoda > Malacostraca > Decapoda > Majidae > Chionoecetes > Chionoecetes opilio. The sequence continues at coordinate 370,047 of JACEEZ010010144.1, read as the reverse complement.
GAGATAAGCAGCGGTGGAAAATATTGGTGACTTATTCACATTTTATG
>JACEEZ010010144.1:342500-365000 GCA_016584305.1 Chionoecetes opilio | reverse complement strand
TTTCGGAAAGATAGTTATATACATACATATTCGTAAAGATAGTTATATACATACATTTTCGTAAAGATAGTTATATACATACATTTTCATGAAGATAGTTATATACATACATTTTCGTAAAGATAGTTATATACATACATTTTCATAAAGATAGATATATACATACATTTTCGTAAAGATAGTTATATACATACATTTTCATAAAGATAGTAATATACATACATTTTCGTAAAGATAGTTATATACATACATTTTCGGAAAGATAGTTATATACATACATTTTCGGAAAGATAGTTATATACATACATTTTCATAAAGATGGTTATATACATACATATTCGTAAAGATAGTTATATACATACATTTTCGTAAAGATAGTTATATACATACATTTTCATGAAGATAGTTATATACATACATTTTCGTAAAGATAGTTATATACATACATTTTCATAAAGATAGATATATACATACATTTTTGTAAAGATAGTTATATACATACATTTTCATAAAGATAGTTATATACATACATTTTCGTAAAGATAGTTATATACATACATTTTCATAAAGATAGTTATATACATACATTTTCGGAAAGATAGTTATATACATACATTTTCGGAAAGATCGTTATATACATACATTTTCATAAAGATGGTTATATACATACATATTCGTAAAGATAGTTATATACATACATTTTCGTAAAGATAGTTATATACATACATTTTCATGAAGATAGTTATATACATACATTTTCGTAAAGATAGTTATATACATACATTTTCATAAAGATAGATATATACATACATTTTCGTAAAGATAGTTATATACATACATTTTCATGAAGATAGTTATATACATACATTTTCGTAAAGATAGTTATATACATACATTTTCGGAAAGATAGTTATATACATACATTTTCGTAAAGATAGTTATATACATACATTTTCATAAAGATAGATATATACATACATTTTCGTAAAGATAGTTATATACATACATTTTCGTAAAGATAGTTATATACATACATTTTCATAAAGATAGTTATATACATACATTTTCGTAAAGATAGTTATATACATACATTTTCATGAAGATAGTTATATACATACATTTTCGTAAAGATAGTTATATACATACATTTTCATAAAGATAGATATATACATACATTTTCGTAAAGATAGTTATATACATACATTTTCATAAAGATAGTTATATACATACATTTTCGTAAAGATAGTTATATACATACATTTTCGGAAAGATAGTTATATACATACATTTTCGTAAAGATAGTTATATACATACATTTTCATAAAGATAGTTATATACATACATTTTCGTAAAGATAGTTTTATACATACATTTTTTTAACGATTGTTATATACATACATAATACATATTCGTAAAGATAGTTTTAGCTAAGGCAGGTTAGGCGACCATTCCCAGGCAGTGTCACCTTCCCCTGTCTTCGTGTTCACTTTTATCAACACGCCAGGGTCGGGGGAGACGAAGGGGAGCGAGGGGGGGCGGGAGTAGGGTTGGGGAGGGCGCTGCAGACTTCACCTTTGTTTGGGTTTAGGGGTGGTGGTGGTGGTGGCTGGTGATGGTAGCGGTGGTGGTGGTAGCCTGTGTGATGAGAGAGAGAGAGAGAGAGGAATAGAATATGGCCAAGGAAGGAATGAGACAAACGAGGAAAAGAGAGAGAAGATGAATAGAATCTGGCCAAGGAAGGAATAAGAGACAGACAGACACAGAGAGAGAGAGAGAGAGAGAGAGAGAGGAGAGAGAGAGAATATAGGCAACCAGGCACTCCACTTCAGTAACTTCAATTTAAAGTACGAGAACAAAAAGGCAAACAAAAGTCCCTTTTTCACAATTCTATCATACACTTCTAAAGGAGGAACGTAAAAACAAGCTTAGTTAAACCTGCAAAAGTGATCATAAAGTGGACATGACATAGACGTGTAGGAAGGCGTGGCATGTGTCGAAGTAGAGAGGAGCATAACGAAGAGACTTAGAAAGAGAAGATAAACATAATGAAGAGAGAAGAGTGTGAAAATGCACGTAGTATTTGATGTCTTTCCGAGAACATTGGTCGTGATAGCAGTGATAAAAAGTATCGCGGTGCTATATTTACTAACGGAAGCAGAGAGAGAGATAGAGTAGTTGACGCTATATATACGGACAATTTTCTTTTCCACCATATTGAACATTGTTGTATATTATAAGGAAACGCCCTCTCTCTCTCTCTCTCTCTCTCTCTCTCTCTCTCTCTCTCTCTCTCTCTCTCTCTCCTCTCTCTCATTCTCTCATTCTTCCACTGTCCGTCTGCCTGTCATTCTTTCCACTCTCTCTCTCTCTCTCTCTCTCTCCTCTCTCTCTCTCTCTCTCTCTCTCTCTCTCTCTCTCTCTCTCTCTCTCTCTCTCTCTCTCTCTCTCTCTCTCTCTCTCTCTCTCTCTCTGATATCGTTGTTGCTATGGTAGGAAATCCGGCAGAATACAGTGGCACAAATAACCCAAACAAAAGTAACCCAAATAGAAAGAGAAAAAATAAATATAAATACCATCACCTTTACATTACCAAACTTACTCCACCAACAAACATGAATCATAACTTTAAAAAAATAACTCGCATACTATCCATTCCATCTTTTTTTCAGACATAAGAAAAGAGACATTTAAGTACACAAGGCGGATACAAGCTACCAAAAACAGTACTTATTAAAAAAGAAAAATCATAATATCCACACTATCTTTTTTGTCATACATAAGAATGAGATATTTAAGTACACAAGGCGGATACTAGCTACATATTATAGTACAATATACATATGGGCGGGTTCAAGGTTAACGTTGGAGTGGGAGGAAGGGAGGGTAATAGTGCCCTGCGGATGGAAAGATGAGAAAGGTCAGACGTTCGTTGCTTTGAGTATTGTGATGCTGCTCTGACGGGGCTCCGGGTACACGAGTGGGATGTTAGCGAGTAAAGGGGAAGGACGAGTAGTAATATTGAAGTAGGAATGGAGTAAGGGAGTGTGGGATGAATAAACGAGTAGCTAGTAAGATAGAAGTAGGTATGGTTGTTTGGGGTGAGTAAACGAGTAAGAAATCAGCGAGTAAAAGCATAGGACGAGTAGTGAGTAAGGTTGATGTAGGTATAGAGTAAGGGAATGTGGGATGAGTTAATGAGTAGGGAATTAGCGAGTAAAAGAGTAGGACGAGTAGTAAGTAAGATTGAAGTGGTTATGGAGTAAGGGACTGTGGAATGAGTAAAGAGTAGGATGTTAGCGAGTTAATGAGTGGAACAAGAAGTAATTGCGCAAGGAAAAGATGAGTTAATGAGTAGAACGAGTAGTAAGATTGGAGTGGTTATGGAGTAAAGAAGTGATGTGTGAGTGAACGAATAGGATGTTAGCGAGTAAATGAGTTAGAACGAGTAGTATATTTGAAGTAGTAATTGATGCGTAAGGAAAAGATGAGTCAATGAATAAGGTGTTAACGAGTGAATGAGTGGGACGAGTAGTTAGGTCATCGTGGTTATTGATGGGTAAAAAAAAAATAGAAAGTCGTCGATGGAATATTGTGAAACTACGTTGATAGGAGGCCGGATGCGTGTTGTCGATGCGCTCTGCTACCGTAGATAACAGTCAAGTCACCACCTGCAGTCATGTCGCCAGGCGCCATATATTACGAATTATAGCATTACTACTGATTTTTATGTGCCACTGAAGATAATACACATCAGTTTATATCATGATTGTATAATCTCCTCTGTTTCAGCATTGTTTTATGCTTTGTAGCTGCAAGTATATACGGTTTCAAATTTCACTACTCGTTTTTTTTTCGGGCGACGACGACAGCGGTACGACACTCAGTAAATAAACACTAAATGGCGACTTGACTGTTGGTAGCCACTTTGTAGATATTTTTGTAATTTGTTCATTTATAGCCATAATATGACACAGATGAAGACACAAAATGACACAGACTCTCCAGATAGCCCCTTCGAACTTTCCTGAAATCATGGCTGTAGAAATGTAAGTATTAACGCCACCACACGTCTGTAAACAAAAAAAAAGTTGTCCTGGCGACTTTACTGTTATCTACGGTACCGAGAACAGGCGGCGAGGAACCCAGGTAAACAGAGAGAGATGATAGACAGAAAAGAAAGAATAGTAAAGGCACGTGAAGAAAAGAAATAATAGTAAAGACACATGAAGAATAGGAAAACTAGGACTAAATGGAAACCAAATAGGAAGATTGAAAAAGATGAAGATTAAAAATATAAGAACACGTAGGTAAACAGAGAGAGATGATAGAGACAGAAAGGAAAGAATAGTAAAGGCACGTGAATAATAGCAAAATAGGAAAACTGGGACCAAATAAAACTCAGAAAGGAAGATTAAAGTTAAGATAAAATAAGAACACGTAGGTAGACTGGTAGAGTTGATAGAGAAAGAATAGTAAAGACACGTGAAGAATAGGAAAGAATAACAGAATAGGAAAACTTGGGCTAAATGGAACCCAGAAAGGAAGATGAACGTTAAAAAAAAAGTAACACGCAGATAAACAGGTAGAGATAATAGACACAGGAAAGAAAAGTATAGTTAAGGCACGTGAATAATAGCAAAATCGGAAAATTGGGAGTAAATAAAGCCCAAAAGGAAGATAGAGGTTAAAAAAAATAGGAACACAGGTAAATAGGTAGAGATAATAGAGACAAAAGAAAGAAAACTAAAGGCACGTGATGAATAGCAGAATAGGAAAACTAGGACTAAATGAAACTCAGAAAGGAAGATGAAGGTTAATAAAAGAAAATAGATGATAAACGATAATGGATGAATATATAAATAATGGATAATGTTATTGAAAAGAAAGAAAAAAGTTAAAAAGATAAATGAATAGATGAGATACAATAATGGATGAATAAATAAATAATCAATAATTCAACCGATAAAAAGAGAAAAGTAGTCAACCCGCATTAGAAAACGAACGTGTATGACCCTAAAATTATCCTTAGCAGTCCAATCAAGTTTTTTTCTCTCTCTGAACTAATCGAAAGTCTCAAAACCAACCCAGAATAAATTATAGAACTCACCCAAGTATAGAAACAAGGATCTAAGAATCGCTTGTTAACGAAAACCATCTCTTAGTAGCATTTATCTCTTATGTATTTCTTAGTAGCATGGGGCTATAACTTTGTACTAGTATACAACCTCCAGTAATAGACAGGTTTCGAAATAACATTCAGGAACTTACGTTAACAGTAGTGGATCGGTTAGCAACACATAATATACTCGCCGCACGTTAAGTTGGCGAAAATGGGGCCCCTTCACTTTCCCCTTCCGAAGGCACGGGATTGGCTGAGGTGTTGTATGAGAATGCCTTACTCCAAGTTCCGCCCTAAAGCCCCAACACCCAACACCTTAGCTAAGCCTGTGCGTATATAGTGTGTTATAGCCAAGGTGAGAGCTGAGATAGATGAAGGTGGATAGGAGAGGAAGGTGTATCCAGGCAAGTTAAAAGGACGGAAACCCGGCCCCGCCCTCCTTCCCTATTTATAAGAACAATAGAAGGGGATGCAGCTGTGCCTTGTGTGTGGTGTGTGTTGCGAGAGTCAAGGCTGAGGAGTGAAGGGCGGGAAGCTGAGAGGAGAAAGAGACAGAGGGAGAGAGAAGAGGATGAAAAAAGAATCCCTTGCAGATGTAGCTTTTATGAGAGAGAGAGAAAGAGAGAGGGGGGGGCTACCACTCAAACACATACCTTCCACTTAAAGCTCCACATCACCTCCTCTACTCCACATGTGCCACTCATCAGCTCCACCACACTCCACTGAAGCCGCGGCTATGCTTTCTACAACACACACACACACACACACACCACAGCACTATAACAGCCCACAACAATAAAAGACATCACAACAACCCACACTCCCTCAACACCATCACAACAGTAATATTAATAACAACCTCAACACCACTAACACAGGCAAGCTATAGATTAACACACACACACACACACACACACACACACACACACACACACACACACACACACACACCCACACGCCCACACACACACCCACACACACACCACACACACACACCATCAGAACACAATAACACTAACATTCCCTGTGACTTTCAACATCTCTCATCACATCACCACCACCACAACACCACCACTACAGTAAGAGTCATAATCATCACCAGTTCACCACTACCGCAAGCACATGACCACCACCACACTGCTAAAACACCACAACAATTTTTCCATCATAACAGCAACACAGGATTTGATGAAGCGCACCACTCATAGCACCACAATGAACAGAACGAATCCCAAACATTAAAACAATAAGAGAAAAGACTAAACTCCTCACATTTCGGTGGTTTGTCTGTATTCAAGCACCGTTATACTTTACATTCAACCTGCAAATTTAGCACACATTGTAGACGGAAAAACAGAATGTAAAGACCAGAGAAATGGAAGGAGAGAGAGGAGAGAGAGAGAGAGAAAACAAACTTTTATTTTACCTCCGTATCGTATTCTTCTTCCTCTTTCCTCCCCCAGGCAAATACCTCCACATGTTTCCCCTCCATTGTCTTAGCCTCTCCAACCCTCCCCTTCTCTCCCATCCCCTCCTCTTCTTTCCCCCTCCTCTCCCTTCCCTTCCCTTCCCTTCCCTTCCCTTCCCTTCCTATCCCCTCCCTTCCTATCCCCTCCCTTCCTTTCCTCTCTCCAAAACTGCACTCTTGAAAAACTCCCTTCTTCCTCCACCCTCCCGTTGCGATCCTCTTCTCCCTCCTTTCTCTCCTTTCTCTCCCTTCAGCACCTTACCCTCTCTCTCCCCCTCTCTCCTTTCAACGCCTCGCCTCCTTCCCTCCCCACGTAAGCCGGCGCCCCATGCAGGAAGCTCAAGCTGCCTTTACCCGGGGCTCACACAGCCGTAATGCAAGTTAAGACCCACCCAAACCTCGTGACACCCCGCCATCTAAGTCTTCCCCCGAGTGTTATCTTCTTGCCGCGTCGCCACGCCAGGCCACCCCGACACCAGCCACGCCACACGATTGGAAACTTTATGATTTATGTTTATTTTAAAAACATAAGAAAATAAGGAAGCTACAAGAGGCCGCAATACCTACACGTGGTAGTTCCTGTTACTTATTTTGAGTTTACATTGAAGTTTACGTGTAGCTAGGCCCTGAGGAAGTTTCGTTAGGGCTTACATTGAAGTTTACGTGTAGCTGGGCCCTCTGGGAAGTTTCGATAGGGTTTACAGTGAAGTTTACGTGTAGCTGGGTCCTGTGGAAGTTTCATTAGGGCTTACATTGAAGTTTACGTATACCTGGGCCCTCTGAGGAAGTTTCGTTAGGGTTTACATTGAAGTTTTAGTGTAGTTGGGTCCTCTGGAAGTTTCGTTAGGGTTTACATTGAAGTTTTCGTGTAGCTGGGCCCTCTGTGGAAGCTTCGTTAGGGTTTAAAGCGAAGGTTACTAGTACTGCGACCGTCTGGATGATTTTTGGTTTCATTGCTTATTAGTTTGCAGTGAAGTTTACGTATACTGTGAGCCTCTGGAAGTTTGGTTTTATTAAGGGTTTTGAGTGAAGTTGCCTGTAGCTTGACTCTCGGAGGAAGTTTGGTTTCATATTGTAGGGTTTATACTTAAATTACGCGCAGCACCACCACCACCATTATCATCATCGCTTTACGAACTTCTTTTTTTACAATTCAATGCTTTACAAACCCAAATATGAGTCGTTGATATACTCGGAAAAACTACCTTAAACAATAAGGGAGTTTACACAAAGCAATATCTATAAAAAAAAAAGTTTACAAAGAGATACAAACATACAAGACCAACAATTTAAGTAGGGTTTACATTGATTTTTGTAGTGGAGTTTACACAGAAGCGAAGGAAGGAATGGGAGATTTAACACGTGACCGAGGCTGTTGTTGTGGTGTGTCTGTGGTTTGAGAGTTATTAAGAGTGTGTGTGCGTGCGTGCGTGCGTGGTGTGTGTGTGTGTGTGTGTGTGTGTGTGTGTGTGTGTGATGCTTGGAGGAAATGGTGTTCGTGATTCTCCTGACCTCATGATGCATAGTAATGTGTGTGTGTGTGTGTGTGTGTGTGTGTGTGTGTGAAGGAAGTGAAGTACGTACGTGAGGAAGATAGAGACAGGCAGAGAGAGAGAGAGAGGGGCAAGCAGAGAGAGCAAAAAAACTAAGCACACACATACATTCATACAATATTCAGTTCACCACTTCCTTCCGTTAACATAAAAACGTGTCCAATCAATTAAGTAACTCATAATCACCACATAATCACCACATCACGTTTACCCAATCAAGCAAGCCATGTCCCTCATCGCTTCAGACCACCATCATCACCATCACCCCATATCCTAAGAATCACCATCACCTCGTCCTAAGAACCACCATCATCACCACCACCCCATGGCCTAAGAATCATCACCACCACCCCATGTCCTAAGAATCACCACCACCACCATCACCTCGTCCTAAGAACCACCACCACTACCATCACCCCCATGCCCTAAGAACCACACCACCATCACCATGTCCTAACCACCCTAACCACCATCACACCTCACTAGTTACTCAACACCTATAAAAAAAGACACTGTAGGTGATGCAACAACAACACTACGTACGCCCCGAGCCGCCAGTGTCCTAATACTTGCGGTGAGGCCGGAGACAGGCAGACGGGCTCGGCGGTAACTGCCGGTAAGAGAGTCTGGTTCGGTGCCGGGGATTTGGGGGCCGCGCCAGTGGGGTAGCAGACGCAGTGAGGTTCGGATGTGAGCGCGCGGTGCCTTGCTTACCCCAACCCGACAGTGAGTGAGAGCGCAGAGAGCCAACGACCGCATCAACTTCTCTTTAGGTTCATGAGTTCGTGGCATTAAAGCAGCCCGTTCACCCGTCCAGCAAGGCGAGTGATGGGCGCCGAGGCTGTTTTAGAACTTCTCATTTGACCGAGAATGAAGAAGAGACTGAGACCGAGAATGAAGAGAAAAGAATGAAAGCTTTATAGAGTTATTAGAAAACTGGACAGTGCATGATGAAGCGTCTCTCGGACATGACATAAATGAGAGCTTCAGAAACCAGCCGCGTTTTCCCTTTGCTGCTGAAACATGCGACCCGCTTCAGTGCAGGTGCTGAAATATAAACTTATTAGAAAGGTGATAAAATGTGTGCTTCATCGCGGAACGTTGCAGAGGCGGCCGTGCAAGGAACGTTATAGACTTGTGAACGTCCGTCATGTTGAACCGATAAACTATTATTGTGCCACAGGAATGAAGCGTTTTTAGGGTGTGTGTGTGTGGATTGCTAACTGGGATGCAGGTCCGTGGTGCTACTACAAGTTCATTGAGTGTGGAGTCAGCGGGTGTTATGCGGTGCTGTCATTGTGTTGTGGTGGATGTGGTGTGGATGAGGTGGCGTTGGAAGGGGTGGTGGATATCTGAATAAATGAGGTGGAAGAAGAAGAAGGTGGAGAAGTACTGAGGTGGAAGAGGAATGTAGTACTCGCGGGAAAGTTGATCATGAAGTTGTGAGTTGGAAGGTGGAGTCACAGAGGGAAGGAGGTGGATTAGTGGTTATAGTGGAGGCCTGAAGAGTCTGGAGAGTGGAGTGAATGGAATTAGCCGACGATAGAGTTAGAAGATAGAGTCCCAGAGGAAAGTTGGGGGACTAGTGGTGTTATAGTTGAAGGCTTAAGGAGATTCTGTCTGGAGCATTGAGAGTGGAGTAAGTGGAATTAGTCGACGATAGATCATGGTCGTGCTCTGGTGCCAAAAGTGTACCGTTCTTGACCAGGGGCGTTACAGTACCTGTCTGACGAAGATATGACCTGTGTTTTATTGAATGTGTGTGTGTGTGTGTGTGTGTCCTGTTGATATTTATTGTTGACTCCTGCTTCTCTCCCTCCTCCCTCCCTTCCTACTTCCTTCTTCATTCTCTCCATCATTTATTACTTCCCTCCTTCCTACTTCCTTCCACCTTCCTTACCTCCCTCCTACATCCCTCCACCTTCCCTCCCTCCCTCCCTCCCTTCCTTCTCTCCCTCTTACTTTTCTCCACCTTCCTTCTCTCCATCCCTCCTTCCCTCCACCTTCCTTACCTCCTTCCTTTCTTACTTCCCTCCCTCCTTCCTTCCTTCCCTCCCTCCTTCCCCTCCATCCGACCAGCCACCTCTCCGCCCCACTTGCGACTCTCTCCCTCCCTCCCCTCGGGCGTACCTGCCGCCGTACACAACCTCCCCCTCCTCCTCCTCCTCCTCCTCCTCCTCCTCCTCCTCCTCCTCCTCCTCCTCCTCCTCCTCCTCCAGTCACACTCTCCCTCTCCCCGCCTTCTCCCCAACGATTAGCCTCTTCACCATAGCGGTCATGCTCCGTCACACAAATAACTTTTTCGGCGCCGCCACCGTCACGTTAGCGTCACATTCTCTCCGTCAGTAGCATAGTTTTCTCCGCCACTCAACTCTTCTTCATCTCCACTTCTGCTCTCCATTCCTTACCTTCCTCCTTCCTCCCCATTATTCATCTCCCTCTTCTCTCTCTTTTAATTTTCTATTTAAGCAGTTATTAAGCATACAAATGGGTTAAAAATTTGTTAAATTAAGACAGTAAATGTTCATGAACAGCTCTCTCTCTCTCTCTCTCTCTCTCTCTCTCTCTCTCTCTCTCTCTCTCTCTCTCTCTCTCTCTCTCTCTCTCTCTCTCTCTCTCTCTCTCTCTCTCTCTCTCTCTCGCATCTCTCGTCTGTATATGGCTAGCTAATGATGATCCTCACTCACTCACTCATTCCTCTCCTCCTCTACCCATCTCACTCACTCATCTCACTCAGATACCATCACTCACTCACTCACTCACTCACTCACTCACTCACTCACTCACTCACTCACTCATGCACTCACTCACTCACTCACTCACTCACTCACTCACTCACTCACTCATTTTAGGCCACAATGCGATGGGAGGAGTAGGCAGTAAGTAGGCCGAGGGAGGCGATGAATAGGCTGGGAAAATTTGATGATTAGGCCTATAAGATGGGAAATCAGGTGTAATTTAGGCATTAATTATATAGATGGGTGGTGTAGGTGGAAATCGGCGAAAAAAAAGTGGTAGGGAGGAAGTGATTAAAATGGAGAATGAATGATAGAAAGGAAGGATATGTTAACGGATGTGAGTGTGTGTGTGTGTGTGTGTGGTTATGGCATGGAGAAAGGATGTAAAAGAGGGAGAAAAATAAGAAAGAAAAAAAGGAAAGAAGTGCTCAATTCCAATGATCTGAAACTCGAGAAATGCCAGTGGTCGCTGGCAGTTTTAACTCAAAGGTTGGTCTACTGTGTTTTGGCTCCGCGACTAATATTTTTCATAAATTAATTTCGCGATAAACATTGATGCACCGCATCTGAATACCAAAAAATATAGTTCTTCTGTTGTTCTACTAATTATATGGATGACATGCATTACGATGGAACGTTCTATAATAGCGATTTAATGCAAATTACTCGCCTCGAGTAGCAAAGCTTAATATATTTTTTACATGTATATTGTGGCATGTAAAATTTGGGCGATGTTCACACTGTTTTCTAAGACAGTACTACTGCGTCTGGCAAACGCTTGTCAAAATACAATAAGCAATTCCTTGGAAAAACGAAGAATAAAGAATGCCGAAATCGGCTTGTTGCTGCGACAATGTAGATTATAATTGTGGAGGCGACACGCCGCGGCGGGGAGTGGTGGCGGGGAGATTGTGGCGGGGAGATTGAATCAAAACATTGCCACTAAACGCGTCGACTCATTGCACTTCCAGGTTTTCTATCTGATTGATACACAATAATAACAGGAAAATATGACTGCCTAGGTATAGATAACTTCTAAACATACGTTATTGACTATATAATATCATAGAGTAGCATTTACCTCGCCTCCTCAACTATAACCTCCTTGGTTATTTGGTTATATACAATGTTTTACAGAATCAGGCTTCTATACAATATACATATAGAAGAAAATCGTTCTTAATATTATACTTTTGTGTTTTAAGTGCAGTGGAATAAGCCCATATTTTGTTTTCCAGTAGACCAACTTATTATCAAAAAAGTGAGTTAATACTGCCAGCGACCCCTGGCATTTCGAGTTCCAGTTCTCTCGAATTGAATGCCATCATTAATAAAAAACGTGATATCGGTCAGGAAACGACGCTTTAGGGTGGAGAGAGGAAGCTTGTTATGGCGTCACGCACTATTTATACACACACACACACACACACACACACACACACACACACACACACACACACACACACACACACACACACACACACACACACACACAAACTTCAGATAACCAACCCAATATCCGGGGGTTGATAATATGAGGTTTTAATTTACCCTTACCACCCTGACACCTTTTTTTTTTTGGTCGCCTCCGTGGTGTAGTGACTAGCGCGCCTGGCTACGAATATGCGAGCCCTGGTTCGAATCCGGGCCAGGGCAAGTCGGCGGCCAGCCCAAACAGCTGTTCAATCTTCCCTTTCGGGGTTAATAAATGGGTACCTGGGGAAACCTGGGGAAAGTAACTGTGGTAACTCGGATGCCACACTAGCCCTGTTTCCCGGGGTAACGGGTCCTCACCCACCACAGGCTCAAAAGCTAATGCGACGGAGATGAGTACCGAGGACACGCGCAGCATAACGTATGCCCCCATCTTTACCTTTACCCTAACACCCATCCTCATCCACATCCACACACCCTCTCATCCACCCCTTACCCTCCCTTAAAATTATGTGCCCTCCTGCCTTTCCCTTCCACCTCTCCTTCCACCTCTTCTCCCGTGATGTAAGATTCATTACCTTGTTGGCATAGAGTGAGACAAATTATTGGAATGAGTGATGGAGAAAAACCCGGGAAGAAGCAGTAGCACTCTTAGTAATTAGTAATTAATATATAATATAGATAATTAGTAATAATAAGAGATTTATATTCTCTTAAGTGCTACTGGTTCTTCCCGGGTTTTTCTCCATCACTTATTCATTACCTTGTAGTTGAAGTGGAGGGACGATGCTCAGATGGCCTTGAGACGAGGGAGAGGGAGAGGAGGGAGAAACAATAATAATAATATAGTCTCATGAATGTGTTACGAGGCGTGTGTAGAGAGAGAGAGAGAGAGAGAGGTGAGTGAGTGGATCCTTTTACCTTGACTCCTCGTGCCCTGCCGTGCTTCTCCGTACCGACATGGCCCTCAGGTAACGGTGGGGGCGTGCGTGGAGGTGTGGGGGTTTGGGGTAGAGGGGTAGGGGGCCGGTTTACCTGTCTAGCTCTCCCTCTCCCCCCTCTACCGTCTGCCTCCACCACCACTACTGCTATTATCACGTTATGGCCCGTTTTTTTTTCTTCTTACACTCACGTTTTCTGCCATTCAGTGGAGGGTTTGGGTTTTTGTGATGGGTAACTTTGATTAACTTGTGGTTGTGTTTTTGTGAATGAGAGGCAAGCAGGAAGGGATGGATGGAGGGAAGGGGGGTAGGGATGTTTAAAAGAGGGGAGGAGATTCAGATAAGGGTGAGGAGGAGGATGTGGAGTAGGTGCAGAAGGAGGAGTAGGGATGTTTAACGATGTTGATAATATAATTGTTGTATCGATGATTCTGTTTGTTTGTCTTTGTGTGTGTGTGTGTGTGTGTCTTGTGTGTGTTCAGTTATTTCACGTGTATCTTGCCTTGCAGTTGACCTCACAGTGAAGGGACAAGACGCACACACGAGGGCATAGCTTGGGTCGAGGTCAAGGTTGAGTCAGTGTTTGAGTCACACACGCCCGTCGCCTGCATGCCCCCTCCCCCCCCTCTTAGACTGTACTAGTAGACAACCTCGCCTGTGTGTTGTGTCAGTGATCAAAAGACTTCGAAACTTAGTAACATAAGAAAATAGAAAAACCAAATATGTATTGACCCAGACATCCAAGCAAGCACGTGGTCCCAAGTAGACACCCTGACCCGCCCTCACCGTCCCGCCCCGCACACCCTCACCCCTCCCCGTGTGGCCTATAGACAAATTAAGGTTTAGAAAAGTGACAAGAATACAGTATAAAGGAGGAAGGAAACACCCCACCCACCCCTCCTTTTAACACAGTGCCGCCCCCTCCTCGCGTCTTGGAGCACCCGCCTGGCAGTCTCGTGTCTGTCTGTGTGTGTGTGTGTGTATGTGTATGTGTGTGTCCGGAGGCGAGAAGAACACCGACTAGGAGGAAAAAAATTGCGTGATAAACTTGAGTGTTGATTACAAGCCCAGAACTGTGAAGCTTGAGTCTCGTGTGTGTGTGTGTGTGTGTGTGTGTGTGTGTGTGTGTGTGTGGCGTCACCGTTCGTCTTTCTGGCCGTGGGAAGATGATCGCTGAGTGACTGGGAAGACCGTCCGTTTCGCGTGGCACCGACAGCGTTACGATGGTGATGGAAGACTTGGGCAGCGGTGGATGGCGGGGTATGGTGGGGGCGGCGCCGGTGGTGGTGGTGAGCAGTCACGGTGGTGGGGAGAGTGTGATGGTGGTGACCCCCGCCTCCCCGCCTCCCCAGCCCCGCCGCAAGTCCCCCCGTGCGGGCCTAGGTCAGCGCCTGCGGGAGACCGTGCTGAGTCCTTCGGGGCTGAGACGTCGCGAAAGCCTGGCCCTCCTGAAGCAGCCGCTCGTGGCCTCCCTGCTGGTGGCCGGCCGCAGGGTGACGCGATCCAGGAGTGTGAGCAAGGTAGGTCCCGCCTTCAGAGAGAGAGAGAGAGAGAGAGAGAGACGGACAGACGAACAGAGAGAGAGACAGACAGACAGAGAGAGAGAGAAACGGACGGACAGAGAGAGAGAGAGAGACATACGGAAAAAAAGAGAGAGAGAGACAGACAGACAGACAGACAGACAGACAGACAGACAGACAGAGACAGAGAGGCAGAGAGAGAGACAGACAGACACAGAGAGACAGACAGACAGACAGACAGACAGACAGAGAGAGAGAGAGAGAGAGAGAGAGAGAGAGACAGAGACAGAGACAGACGGACAGAGACAGAGAGAGGGACAGACGGACAGAGATAGAGGGACAGACAGACAGACAGAGAGAGAGAGAGAGAGAGAGAGTAAAAGTAATAAACCCAGCCATGCAGACACGCTTGCCATCTTTAGCCACAGAGAGAAAACAATGTAGCAGGATCTAAACTGATCTGCCGGAAGCTATAATGTTGAGGTGGTCAATCTGCTCTTTTCCCTTCATCGCCATAACCTTTTTAGGAGAAGCACCAGTTTTCCCTCCCCGTCAGTAGCACATGCCCCACCCTCTTCATTAGACCCACGACCCTTTCCCTTTCCTAGAGTGAAGATGCTACCTTTCCTTATACCGAGGTGTTTTTCTCTGTCTCGTCCTCCTAGAGTTCCCTAAACAAACACCTCCCCTTCCCCTGCCATAGGAAAAGCACCTCTCCTCCTCCTTTCTTTTATGAGTGTGTACTGTTGTCTCCTCCCTTCCTATTCCCCTTCATGAACGCCCCTTTTCCCCTTAGGTATAACGTCCTCTAGGCCTTAAGCTACCCACCCATTAAGCTGACCCACATCTTGACGTGGCAGGAGGGTTCAAAGAGTAAGACATGACATTATTATTGTTAGTATTATTATCATTATTATTATTTTTTTTTTCTGCTGCTGCTGCTGCTGCTGCTACCGTTGCCTTTGCGTCTACTATTCTCACTAAAATTTCCACCAAATACTCCTTTTACACACACACACACACACACACACACGCACACGCACACGCACACGCACACGCACACACACACACACACACACACACACGATAGCAACATATACCTGGTCAAGCAGAAACAAAACGTTAGGGAAAGCAGTGTTTTTTACTTCTTTTTCCCAGTTTCCAAATACATAAATCCTGAATTGCTAGCTGAGAAACTTTCACACACACATATTTACACAGCTTTTCTTGTTTGTGTGTTCATGTGATCGCCAAGGGAGGGAGGGGAGGGGTAGGGGCGGACAGTATTGGGAGGGGAGGGAGGGTGTTCACTTGAGACAAAACAGATGACGGGCGACCCTGTGAGATGCCCTATACCTCCCTCACACACACCCCTTGGACAACTTCCCCAACCCGCTCCCCAAGGCCAGTGTGTGTGTGTGTGTTACAAGAGAGCGTGATTGCACTTATATTACACACACACACACACACACACACACACACACACACACACACACACACACACACACACACACACACACACCAGGCGAGAAGTATGTTGTTTAACCTTCATTTTTTACCCTCTCTATCTATTGCCTTGTCCCCGACTAAAGAGTTTTAGTTACTGTTTGCATTGCCATTGACTCTTCTCTCTCTCTCTCTCTCTCTCTTCTCTCTCTCTCTCTCTCTCTCTCTCTCTCTCTCTCTCTCTCTCTCTCTCTCTCTCTCTCCACATAATGATCACAATCGCGTTTACATTCGTCATTCGATCTTATTGGGACATACTTAACAGGGTTTTTTTGTGTGGGTGGCGGGGTGGGGGGGGGTCGAGGGTAGGGAGCGGCTGGTGGGGGTGGAAGCACTGAATGGGGGGCGCAGGCTAGGAGGTGTTGAAGGGGGGGGGGAGGGGGATTGACACAGTAAAAACCAAGGACTACTGGCTGGGCTGCTCCTTGCATGGGAGGGGGGGCTCAGGGGGGCACAAGAGCAACTGTCTTACCTTACTATACAGAGTCAGGTTCGTATATGTATATGTGTGTGTTTTTTGTGAGGGCGTCGTCAGTATACATGCGCCTTACCGTTACCTGTGCACCGCCAGACTGCCTTACTGTAGCTCCTCCTTATCCTTCTTCACTTTTTCCTATAATTTGTTCTTTTCAGCCTTTGTTTTTCTCTTCAATTTCCTCTTCCTTGCCCTTAACCATGTCTTTTTTCTTCTTCTTCTACTACTTTTACCTCTACTACTACTACTACTACTACTACTACTACTACTACTACTACTACTACTATTACTACTACCTGCAGTAGGATACATAATATAGGAAAACACAGAGTCGCATTATGTATACCCCCTTGGGTGTTGTGTTCTCCGAAGTGGGGGGGCGAGGAGAGGTGGGGGGGGACATAAACGTGCCTGGCAGCCTTGTATGGGACGAGTCATGGACGAGTGTTCTGCTGTGTATATATAGGAAACGTGTTAGCAACCTTTCGTCTGCGCAAACAAGGAGTGTGGCTGTGTGTCTTAAATTTGGTGTTTTGACAGACGTTATGTAATTAGGAAGAGAGAGGAGTGGGAGTAGCTGCACGTGTCACCATCCTCCCCCCCTCCCCCATAACCCCCACCCTCCCCCCTCCCAGCGTTGCGGTCGGGCTCCTCAAGGGCATCCCTCTCTCCTGCCCCGACGCGGGTCCTTCACGGCGTCAAGAGCAGTGTTGGACGAGGCGAGGCAGGCGACGTATGGTGCCTCGGGAGCCCAGTGCAGGGAGTGGCTTCCCGAGGAGAGCAGTGATTACCGCGCCGTGAGCCAGGCAGGGCAAGGCGACGTGCTGTAGTGGTGGTGATGGTGATGGTGTTGGTGGTGAAAGAGCGCAGTGCATTTAAACCTTGATAAATCCACGAACTTGCAAGGAAAGTCATACATAAGAACATACATAAGAAAATAAGGAAGCTACAAGAGGCCGCGAGGCCTACACGTGGTAGTTCCTGTCACTAACACTACCTACATCCACCTTTCATCCCCATCCATGAACCTATCCAGCTCCTCTTTAAAGCTCCCTAATGACTCTGCACTAACTACCTGTCTACTGAGACCATTTCATTCATTCACCACCCTATTTGTGAACCAGTTTTTCCCTATTTCCTTTCTAAATCTACGCTTTTCCAGCTTGAATCCGTTACTTCTTGTTCTACCCTGGTTAAAAGCCGTAAGAACTTTTCCTACCTCTCCTTTATTAAATCCCTTTATCCACTTAAAAACTTCTATCAGATCGCCCCTTACTCTGCGTCTCTCGAGTGAGTGTAATTATCCTATCAGTTTTAAAAGTCCTATCAGATGGCACGCGTACTGTACGTACTACATATTCACACTCAAGCTGCATATTCCTGAACCCCACTTCACTCCCAACTGAACCCCACTGCATACTCACTACCTGCGTCACCTGATCCCCGTGCGTTGCCCCAAAGGACCCGCCAGGTGTACAGACAGCTGTGAGTGCCGCGCTCCTGCGTCACCGTCACCATGCCGGCCAAAACACGGGCCACACAGGTGTTTACTTTCATGAGCGATGCCGTGCGGTTGCGCCTGCATCGACGCGCCGGCGGAGTGTCTCACCGCGAGGGCGTCCTTCTAATGGAGGATGACGCCCTGGACCTGCCCGAGATCGAGGAGGCTTTCGAGGTGACGGAAGACACCCTTGACGGGGAGGACACGCCGAGTAAAGGATCCCGGAAGAGTCGTGATGTTAGTATCTGTAGAAGGGATTGAAGGAAAGTGAGGTAGTGCAAGGGCAGTGTTTATAGTGTCTTGTGTTTAGCACCAGCACTCAGTCTCAGCGGCTCCCGTGTGGCTCAGTGCTGTGGTGTTGGAAGGCGCCTCATTGCGTCCTCCTCGCACCTGCAATGTAAGGGAATATTACCTCAAACCGGTCAGTGTATTTTTTATATCATTCTGCGCGGGGACGGTATCGTTGTGGTGTTTTGCGGGAAGACGTGTGTGCCAGGGTAGTGAAGGGGTTTACTTGGGCCTCCCTGTCACCCTGTCACGCCTGAAGGAAGGAAGGGAAGTCCCGTAATGCTGGTGGTGCAGGTGGTGGTAAATATACACGCGAAGGTGCGCTGCTGGAGACCTCGATGCAAATGATCCTTAAACCAAGGCTAAGGGAGGAGGCTCTCTCTCGGCTTTACCTTAAACGACGTGTAAATCTTGTCTGTTTTGAAAGAGCTCTGGCTGTGTGGTATTGGTGGTGCTTGTGGTGGTGGTGGTGGTGTTGTACTGTGGTGATGATATGGGTCGTCACGGCGGCGGAGGTGGCGGTGTTGGGGTGATGTTGCAAGTCTTCAAGGCGGTGCGTGGTGTAGCGAGCCCTCATCAGTGTGGGAGGAAGGATGATGTTGAGGCTAATAAGTGGTGAGTCTTCAGTGCGGTGAACGGTATAGCGGTGGTGGTGGTTGATTGGTGTAGAGGGAGGAGGTGATGGTGGTTGGTTGGTGTGGAGGGAGGGGGTGATGGTGGTGTTTGGTGTGAAGGGAGGGGGTGGTGTTGGTGGTTGGTGTGGAGGGAGGGGGTGATGGTGGTGGTTGGTGTGGAGGGAGGGGGTGGTGTTGGTGGTTGGTGTGGAGGGAGTGATGGTGGTGGTTGGTGTGGAGGGAGGGGGTGATGGTGGTGGTTGGTGTGGAGGGAGTGATGGTGGTGGTTGGTGTGGAGGGAGGGGGTGGTGTTGGTGGTTGGTGTGGAGGGAGGGGGTGGTGGTGGTTGGTGTGGAGAGGGTGATGGTGGAGCTAGTCTTCATGATAGGGTGGAGGAGGAGTAGAAGGTGTGCCTAAGGGCGTGAATTGTTTCCTAGTGGGTTTGTGAGAAACTTCCAAGTATAAGGTGAAGGACGACTTGATTCCGGTAGCTGGATTGTCATTGTTGTTGGTGGGGGTGGTGTTCTAATTGTTGTTGTTGTTGTTCTAGTTGTTGCTGTTGTTGTTCTAGTTGTTGTTGTGCTTCCCTGGTGTTATTACAATGATGATGAGGCACGTTTTTGGTGGTGATGGTGGTGTTGGGTCCTATGATGGTACAGAACTTCCAATGTTACTCGATATGGTGGCGGTTTCCTGGTGGTGGTGGTGGTGGTCTAGTTCACCCTGACCCAAACAACTTCACTCCTCCTCCTCCTCTCTCCCTCCCTCTTTCTCAACGTCATTCTTTTACCTCCTCTTCCCTGCTTCTCTCTTTCTCCTCTATCCCTCTTTCTTTATCTCTTATACCTTATTCTTCCACCTCCTCTTCTTCCTTCTCCCTGCTTCTCTATTCCTCCTCTCTCTCCCTCTTTCTTTCTCTCCCCTACACCTCATCCCTACACCACCTCCTCTTCTTCCTCCTTATTCTTTCCCTTCTCTATACTCCAATATTCCACCTCCTCCTCTCTCTCCTTCATACCTCATTTTTCCATCTCATCTTCCTCCTTTCTCTCCCCTACACCTCATTCTTCCACCTCCTTCTCTTCCTGAATCCTCCTCCTTCCTCCTTTCTTCTTCACCCCCTCTTTTTTTCTATTCTATTATCTCATTCTCCTACCTCTTCCTTCTTCTTCTCCCTTGTACTTCATTTTTCCTCCTTCTCCCTCTTCTTCTTTTCTTTTCTCATCTTCCATTTCTTACTCCTCCTCCTGCCACTGTTAATTAATATCCTTCATCCTCATCCTCTTCCTTACTCCTTCCCTCCTGTATCTATCTCTCCCACATTTAATATATCTTCCATCCATCCATCCTCCTCCTCCTCCTCCTCCTCCTCCTCCTCTCCCCTCTCCTCCTCCTCCTCCTCCTCCTCCTCCTCCTCCTCCTCCTCCTCCTCCTCCTCTTTCGTGCCACCTTCACCATTAATTAATAAGAGGCCACCGCCACCAGCACACACACACACCACACACACAACACACACACACACACACACACACACACACACACACACACACACACACACACACACACACACACACACACACACACACACACACACACACATTGACCTTCGCTTTCTTAATCAGGTCACAGAAGGATTATAATTATCGTTCCCTTGGGCTTTTATTGCTCCCTGGGACACCTGAGCCACCTACTGTCTGACCTCACTTGAGACCCGGTGACCTGACTTAACCCCCCCCCCCTCTCTCTCTCTCTCTCTCTCTCTCTCTCTCTCTCTCTCTCTCTCTCTCTCTCTCTCTCTCTCTCTCTCTCCATCTCTCTCTCTCTCTCACCACCACACACACACACACACACCACACACACACACACACACACACACACACAGTGTCTGATAGGATGAAATCTTATCACACACACGCACACACACACACACACACACACACAACACACACACACACACACACACAACACACACACACCACGCGCGCACACACACACAGCACACACACACACACACACACACACACACACACACACACACACACACACACACACACACACACACACACACACAAGACGGCCCAGATAGCGTACGAACATTTTTTTTCTTTTATAGATGTCATAACGGCGAGTAATGCACCGTTACCGAATTGCTGTAAACTGTGTGTGTGTGTGTCTGCTGGCCCAGTGACTGAGTGGCCTGACGAGGTGAGTGATCTAGACCGCCTCCATACACACACACACACACACACACACACACACACACACACACACACACACACACACACACACACACACACACACACACATACACACAAGGGGCCACGTGTGTTTTGGTGCTCCAGTCCTTTAAGTTGTTAAGCCTCGTGGTCGTGAGGTTCATCGTAGGGAACTGTGCTTTTTCTGTTTGTTTTTCGACTTTTTCATAATTTCTTCTTTTTTCATCTGCTATTTCCACTCTTTCATTTTCTTTTTCTAATTAAACTTCTATTATATTATTGTTATTATTATCATTATTATTATTATTAATAATTTTTTTTTTCTTTCTTCTCGTGATGATGTTTCTGCTACCGTTACCTTTGCTTCTTCAGGTCTACTATTCTCACTAAAGTTTCCACCAAATACTCCTCACACAAACACATGCACTCATACACACACATACAGGAATTTTTCACAGACAAATGTGGGCGGTTACTGTCCCCCATGAGCAAGGGGATGGAGGTGTGTGAGGTCCCAGCCAGGGTCTTTTGTAGAGATCCATTTTTTCTCTTGAAGGGATCTTGGCCCCAGCATTACCCAAAGATCGATCAGTACGTACGAGCTCCAAGCTCTTTTAGGGAGGGTAAAACTGGCGATCGCAAAGTCCAGCTCGCGTGGGCAAGACCGTGGGTGAATTACTCTGCAACTTTCATTTTTTACTTCCGTTTCTTTCTTTGACTTCCTCCTCCTTTATCTCCACCACCACCACTACCTCTTCCTCTCTTCTATTTATAGCATCAGGTGTTGGTGTTTTATAATATCAGGTGTTCGCGTCGCCTCTTTGTATTCTAACCTTGACAAGGGTGATGATAATAATGATAAAATAACACACATCTCTGCCTGACACCCTTTGATGTGTTGCTGGTGAGGTTAGGGAGAGTGTTTAGGGGTGTTACGTGGCTTGGGGGGGTGGGGGTAAGCAGTGGGGAGAGAGGAAAGGGGGTGGAGTTGGAGAGACAGGTAAGGGAAGTGGAGGGAGGAAGTGGGTGAGTTTGGGTGAGTTTCTCTGCTCTGCTGTCTCTCTCTCATGCCTCTCTCTCTCTCTCTCTCTCTCTCTCTCCTCTCTCTCCTCTCTCTCCTCTCTCTC